>ML422164.1:3396-80921 GCA_005239525.1 Nicotiana knightiana | reverse complement strand
TAATGCAATCTAGCTAGCGTAACTTGAGAGAGTGCGTCTAGTAAATTATCATAATTACTTCAGAGAGATTTATGGTAGATAGAGTGTTTATGATTGATAGAGACAACTAATCAAGCTATATAAAGTATCCGAGAAGTAAATTCACCGACGTGGGAAACCATAACCTTAGATCTTTGGCGAGGGCACATGATCTCATGAACGATTGGGAATGTTGTAAACTTTCTTGTTGGGTAGGTGCGTGAATTGAGAGGGCTTAGTGGTTGCAAGTTGACTCTTGAGGTTGGGTGGTTTCAATTAGGTTGTTGGTATGATTGATTAAATTCTTGGGCATGTTTAAAGAAGGGAAAGAATGTGAAATTTTGTATGTTCATACTTGATTGCCAGTATCGATCATAGTTAAGGGGTAAGGTGTGTGACTGAAAAGTAAAATACTCCTTGATAATGAATTTGGTACGTGTTGAAGGGTAGTAGGTTGTCCCATTGCTCGAGGATGAGCAAGAGTCTAAGTGTGGGGTGTTGATGTGTGGCTAGAATTCATGGTTTAACACGTTATATGCTTTGCATTTGATGTGAGTTAATGATAAAAATACACTTCGTATGTGCCTAATGGGATTTATTTTATGTGTAGGTGAATTGGAAATGGAAACCGAGTTGAATAGAAGGATAAGCGTTGAAAATACGCTCAAGAGTCGAAAAGGAGTGACCCGGGCTATAGCCGGGCGTTTGGGGCTTAAAGCCAGGCCAACCCTGGCTATTGTGGGGCGTTAGAGCCATAAAGCCAGGCCTAGCCTAGCTATAGTGGGGCGTTAGAGGCTTAACGCCTGGGGTCCCTGTCTGGTCAATTCCGAGTTTTGAAGGTTTTAAGTGTTTCTCGGTTGGAATAGAAGTCTCCTACACGTTTAGGGTTTATCCCAAACATATAAATAGACCCAAAAACACAACTTGGAGGGGGATTTATGTGGAGGAACACACACCACGCTTGAAGGAGGCTTCTACTTAGTTTTTCTTCTCTTCTCTTCCTTTAATTTCATAGTTTATTAGTTCTAGAGTTTTGGGTGCTACATGAACGTTGAAGTTTGAAGCTTGAATTGTTCTTATTGTTTTATCATATTGGTTTATTTATTCAATATTCCGCTTAATTATTTGATTTCTTGATCACCAATTGAATACTATCTACGGATCTAGGATTGAACTCGGGAGAGGGAATTCTAGATTGCACATAAGATTGGGTAGAGAAAGATCTTAACCATTCAGGGAGCGGATTTGCGGTTAGGATAGGAATATACCTAATCGCCTTGCTTGGTTATTATACGGGAATTATTAATGTGTTCTTGTTAATCCTAATTTCATAGGAATATAGGCGTTAGGTTAGCTTGAATAGGCGAGTTGTACTTCGGGAGAAGGCTATGAGCAATATTAACCTCGTCAATCAATAAACCAGATAAGACAATTTAGGTCGAAAACTCAACGGGACTGTTTGCCAACCCATAACTATAGAATATAGGACTCTCATTGAATTCGTATAAAAAATCTTGCCAATTATCTCTTTAGTTTCTTAATTTACTATTCTAGATTAATTTTAGTTAAATATTTGTTTGGGTTTAGTTTAGTTGATAGTTAATCACAAGTCCCTGTGGGTACGATATCTGGACTTACAATCATATATTACTTGTCGACCACGTATACTTGCGTGTGCGTTGTGAACCTACAAGTTTTTGGCGCCATTGCCGGGGACTTAGAAATTAACTATTCTACTAGATTGAATTTTTACTTTTGTCTATTTAAGTTTTTATTTTTATTTTATTTCTTTTATTTGTATCTTAATTTAATATTTTATTATCTTTCTTGACATGGCATCTTGGAATGATAATTGGTCGAATAGTGGTTTTTCTTATTGTGACGATCCGTGTCCATATTGTGGAGGACCACACATGTGGCAATATTGTCCATCTCAGTCTAATGTGTGGAATTTTTGTAATGAGTGTGGTTGTCAAGGTGGCCATTGGGATGGTTGTCCTAATTCTTATTATCCTTCTCAGAGCTTTTATTGTAATGTTTCTAATAATGTTAATGAGTTTGATAGGAGCAAGGAAGTGGAGTATATGGAAAGTGTGGCTCATATTATGGACTTGATGAGACAAGTAGCGGAGCAACAGAACATGATAGTCGAGCAACAAGTTCTTGACGACTTAGCTATCAAAAGACTCCAGGCTAAAGTGGATGAATTAATGGAAAATTTCCAAGAAGAACCCCAACTCGACGAAGAGACCGAGTTCTCACCAGAAGATAATTTTGAAGAAGTAGATATAATGAGCCAATCTTGGCTAGAGGAACAAGCTCAACTAATAAAATCTCATGAGTTTCTTCGTGATGGTCTTTCAAATATGACAGAGCAACTGATAGAATGAAGAACTGAGCTCAGGCAAGAGATAGACCAATTCGGCGCAGATATCCATGACCTGCAGGCTCAATTGAATAAAAAGGTTGAGGTGTCTGATGCCCTACCATCAATATTTGTGGATACTGGCCAGCTTGTGGAGCGAAAAAAGGAAATCCAAATATTCGACCAAATTAGTAATGATGTCAAGGTTGATGAAGAGTATAAATAGAGGATGTAAAAAATAATGCAGTTTTTGAATTGGAGCATACTAGAACTCATTCTAAACACTTTTCAACATTGTGTTTGGTTGGTGACAAGGGAATTGATCCACTCGAGCATATAGAGGAGTCAATGGATGAGGAACAAAGTGTTTATATTCTGAATATTGTGATTCCAAGGAGACAAAATGACATCCCTCACCTAAGGGCCAAGAATTGCAAGATGCGATACCTACGGTTTGGTTCCTTCATTTTTACATCACCACCCCATGAACGTGACATAAAAATTGATGCAAAATTGGGGACGCTATTCATATCCTGAAAGTGGAAGGAAAAGTGGTGAAGCAGCAGAGTCCTGCCACGACTATAAATAAGGCGCTTGTTGGGAGGCAACCCAGCCTGTATATCTTTTCATTATTTTTAGTGTCAGTTTTGTGTTGTTTTTATTTTGAAGAGTAGGGGAAGTTTGAGTACCCAAAAGTTGAAGCTAAGGGGAATGTTTGAGCTTAAGTGTGGGGTCATCCGAACTCTAAAGATTGAGAATCATGTCCTGGCTATGCCCGTGAGCGTCTCAGGGAGTATTTCTCACCCGTGTTTAGTGTTTTTCTTTGTGACCATGTATCGAGGACTATGCATAACATAAGTGCGGGGTGGGAAAACTACTTTCTGAAGTGTAATTGTATAAAATAAATTTTTTTGAAAGAAAAAAAATTTGGACTTTTCCCAACGATGGGTCTGTTGGACAATTTTCTTGAGGGATGAAGTCCGATTTAAAGATAACACCAAAAAGATTTTATTTTTATTTTTTTAGAATAGGTAGGTAGTATCCGTTGGTTTTTCTTTGGGCTCCGGTTCTTTTCCAAGGGTGTAATTTGAACCGGGTACTTTAAATTATTTTTTTAGAGTAGTTAGGAAGGAACTGCGTTACTCTTAGAAATACCCATTGACATGTTTGATGCCGACATATTAGGTTATGACATACATTATGCTTTCCCTTGTATTTGGTTTGACATGCGATGCTTGAGAAAAATAAATAGCCTATTTTGTGATGCCTTAGCTCAGTTGTTTGACTTGTATGCTACATAGTGTAATATTGCTTAATTCTCTCAATTTTGTGTGCTTGCTTGACTTGAGAGTTGAATAAAACCGTTGTGATTGAGCCATGTGCAATGTGTGAGGTTTAGTGATTTTCTATGCTATCCTGTGTAGTCTAGAACTTGCCCCGTGTGTTAATCTAAGCGAAATTGTAGGTTATGCTAGTCTGGGAGATGACGTAGGCGTTTTCTTTCTTGATCATTGATGTGCTTGTCACATAAGAGATAAATTTTCCATTGATAGCCCCTTTGAGCCTTTAGACCTTTTCTTTGGTACCCACATTACAAGCCGTACCCCTATTTTGTTCTTAAATTGAGATTTTTGCACCTTTTCCTCCTAAGGCACTTAGTCGCTAAAAGAAGTAAGGTGAGATATTGGGGATTAACTATTGAGTGGAGCCATGTAAGGGCCCGTTGGTGCACATAAATTGTATTCAAAAGTCACTGGCCAATGAACTTTCATGTATGGAGTGTGTGTAGAAAAGAAAAAAAACTGATAGTAAAAGTATGTGCACAAAGATACACACCTCCAAGTTTTTATTAATTTGTGCTCGTGAAAATATAGAAGTGCTTATTTGAAAAAGGGGCTATGTTGAATATGAATTGGTTGAGAAGAATATGTGTTGAATTGTGAAGGTAGTGTATTAAAGTGCTTAGGAGGGATAGTCACTATTCCTAAATATATCCTACCCGTCCCTTAGCCTACATTACAACCTTAAAAGTCCTAATTGATCCTAGACTTGGCTAACTTGAATTAGTGGAGATCTACACTACGGGCGAGCTTATGGTACGACCACGGGATGCATATGAATTCTTTGTGAGAGTGAGGGCATTTGTTCAATTGTGTGATGTCCTTAATTTATGTTCAAGAGCATATTTGAATGTGAGGACTATTTATATTCACTCTTTTGCTTGTTGGTGAGGGCACATGGTCTCATGAACGATTGGTAATGTTGTAAACTTTCTTGTTGGGTAGGTGCGTGAATTGAGAGGGCTTAGTGGTTGCAAGTCGATTCTTGAGGTTTGGTGGTTGCGATTAGGTTGTTGGTATGATTGATTAAATTGTTATACTTGGGCATGTTTAAAGAAGGGAAAGAATGTGAAATTTTGTATGTTCATACTTGATTGCCAGTATCGATCATAGTTAAGGGGTAAGGTATGTGACTGAAAAGTAAAATACTCCTTGATAATGAATTTGGTACGTGTTGAAGGGTAGTAGATTGTCCCATTGCTCGAGTACGAGCAAGAGTCTAAGTGTGGGGTGTTGATGTGTGGCTAGAATTCATGGTTTAACACGTTATATTCCTTGCATTTGATGTGCGTTAATGATAAAAATACTCTTCGTATGTGCCTAATGGGGTTTATTTTATGTGTAGGTGAATTGGAAACGGAAGCTGAGTTGATGGAAGAATAAGCGTTGAAAATACGCTCAAGAGTCGAAAAGGAGTGACCCGGGCTATAGCCGGGCGTTTGGGGCTTAAAGCCAGGCTAACCCTGGCTATAGTGGGGCCTTAGAGCCATAAAGCCAGGCCTCGCCTGGCTATAGTGGGGCGTTAGAGGCCTAAGGTCTGGGGTCCCTGTCCAGTCAATTCCGAGTTTTGAAGGTTTTAAGTGTTTCCCAGTTGGAATAGAAGTCTCCTACACGTTTAGGGTTTATCCCAAACATATAAATAGACCCAAAAACACAACTTGGAGGGGGATTGATGTGGAGGAACACACACCACGCTTGAAGGAGGCTTCTACTTAGTTTTTCTTCTCTTCTCTTCCTTTAATTTCATAGTTTATTAGTTCTAGAGTTTTGGGTGCTACATGAACGTTGAAGTTTGAAGCTTGAATTGTTCTTATTGTTTTATCATATTGGTTTATTTATTCAATATTGCGCTTANTACTATCTACGAATCTAGGGTTGAACTCGGGAGAGGGAATTCTAGATTGCATATAAGATTGGGTAGAGCAAGATCTTAACCCTTCAGGGGAGCGGATTTGCGGTTAGGATAGGAATATACATAATCGCCTTGCTTGGTTATTATACGGGAATTATTAATGCGTTCTTGTTAATCCTAATTTAATAGGAATATAGGCGTTAGGTTAGATTGAATAGGCGAGTTGTACTTTGGGAGAAGGCTATGAGCAATATTAACCTCGTCAATCAATAAACCAGATAAGACGATTTAGGTCGAAAACTCGACGGGATTGTTTTCCAACCCATAACTCTAGAATATTGGATCTCACTGAATTCGTATCTAAAATCTTGCCAATTATCTCTTTAATTTCTTAATTTACTATTCTAGATTAATTTTAGTTAAATATTTGTTTGGGTTTAGTTTAGTTGATAGTTAATCACAAGTCCCTGTGGGTACGATATCTGGACTTACAATCCTATATTACTTGTCGACCATGTATACTTGCGTGTATGTTGGGAACCAACATCTACCGAAAATACGGGTTACAACATCCTTGATTCGTTTAACTTCTAATACTTGTTAATCACCCTTATACACTCTTGTATCATTCAAGACCAATAGGATTAACTTCTTATCATCTCAAAGATAATCTCTTCTCATATTTACGTCAACTAACTTATGGCATGAACGAACGTACGTGAATATGGTTTGTAACAATACTGCGCCGAGCTCAACACACGATGCATCACAATACACCGTGTAGGATCCTGAACCTGTGGGAAACACTACACTGGTGTTGTAGTTAAGGAAGTCTTGAGCTTCTGAAAGCTCAACTCACACTCATCCGACCACCTGAATGGAGCACCCTTATGGGTCAATCTAGTAAATGGGGCTGCTATGGATGAATAATCCTCCACGAACCGACGATAATAACCCGCCAAAACCAAGAAACTCCGAATCTCTGTAGTTGGGTCTAGGCCAGTTCTGAACTACCTCAATCTTCTTAGGATCCATTTTTATGCCCTCAGCCGATACAACATGCCCCAAAAAGGTGACCGAGTCTAATCAAAACTCATGCTTTGAAAACTTGGCATATAACTGACTATCTTTCAGAGCCTGAAGTGCAATCCGAAGATGCTACTCATGCTCCTCTCGACTGCAGAAGTAGATCAAGATATCATCAATGAATACGATCACAAAAGAATTCAAATAGGGTTTAAATACCCGATTCATCAAATCCGTAAATGTTGCTGGGGAATTTGTCAACCCAAAAGACAACACTAGGAACTCATAATGCCTAAACCGAGTCCGAAAAGCTGTCTTAGGGACATAAATTGCCCTAATCTTCAACGAATGGTAGCCAGATCGCAAATCAATCTTCGAAAACACTTTGGCACCCTGAAGCTGATCAAATAAGTCGTCAATCCTCAGCAACAAGGTACTTGTTCTTGATAGTTATTTTGTTCAACTGTCGGTAGTCTATACAAATCCTCATAGAACCATCTTTCTTCTTCACGAACAACACATGTGCACCTTAGGCGAGACACTAGGTCTAATGAATCCCTAATCAAGAAAATCCTGCAACTGCTCATTCAGTTCCTTCAACTCAGGTGGCGCCATACGGTATGATTGAATAGAAATGGGTTAAGTGCCCCGAGCCAGGTCAATACAAAAATCAATATCCCTGTCGGGTGGCATCCCCGATAGATCTGCAGGAGACACCTCTGGAAACTCACACATAATAGGCACCAAATCCATGGAAGGAACTTCCGCACTATAATAGCAAATATAGGCCAAATAAGCTAGACATCCATTCTCGACTATACGTCGAGCCTTGAGATAAGAAATAACCCTATTGGTAGAATGGCCAAGAGTCTCTCTCCACTCTAACCGAGGCAAACCTGGCATGGCTAAGGTCACCATCTTGGTGTGACAATCCAATATAGCATGATAAGGTGAGAACCAATCCATGCCCAAAATTACATAAAAGTCTACCATATCAAGAAGTAGGAGATCTACACTAGTCTCAAGATTCTCAATAGTAATCACACACAAGCAATACACATGGTCTACAACTATATAATCTCCCATCAGTGAGGACACATACATAGGAGCACTCAAAGTATTGTCAGGCACAACCAAATATAAAGCAAAATAGGATGACGCGTAAGAATAAGTAGAGCCTAGATCAAATAGAAACAATACCTGTGATAACGATGTTAGATGACTCGGCCTTAGGTCTATCTGGGAATGCATAAAATCAAGTATGGGCCCCACCTCTAACAGCCTGACCTCCACCTACCTCCACCTCTGGTAGCCTGACCTCTACCTCTAGCTGGCTGTACGGGTGGTGAAACAGCCAATGCTGAAACCATGGCATGAGAACTCTACTATGGCATGCTCCTTAAGAATCTTGGGCAGTACTTCCTGATGTGACCAGTATCCCCACACTTGAAACACCCCTCATGTTGCTGTGGCTGAAGCTGAAGCTGACTCAAACGGGTCGTATAACAACGGTAATAGCTCTAGATTAAAGGTGCACTAATAGGAGATGATGATGCACTATAGGCTGGCTGCCCTGAATGAGATACAAAAGAGGCACGACTACCGAAAGAATCATGGGATTCCTGAAGCACTGACGTAAATGGCCTTTACCAAAAGTACTCCTGCTTCCAGAAGAGGCACCACTAAAACCACCGGAATGACGAGGTCTCTTATCAGACATCGACCCCCTCTCTTGTCCACGGACCATCTCGATTCATCTAGAAATATCTACGGCCCTCTGGAAGGAAATATCGTCCCTAGTCTTCTTAGCCAGCTGTAGCCTGATACTGAAAGTGGGCCCATTAATGAATCTCCTCTCCCTCTCAATAGAGAGTAAAATAATAGCATGGCGAGCTAGGTCCACAAATCGAGTCTCGTACTGGGTAACAGTCATGCTACCATATTGAAGACGCTGTGGTAATCCTCTCTCAGAGTGAAAGTTATGAAATTCTCTAGAAAGAGCTGTGAAAACTGATCCCAGGTAAGTCCAGGTGAACCATCTGGTTTTGTCAACACATAATCTCTCCACCATCTCTAGGTAGAACCGGTCATCTAGAACACTACGAAGTCGACCCCATTGGTCTCAACAATACCCATGGTGCGCAACACCTCATGGAAACAATCCAAGTAATCTTATGGGTCCTCAGAAGGTGCACTGCTGAAATGAATAGGAAAGAGCTTGGTAAACTATCCTGCCTCAACAAGGCCTCAAAAGACATAGCGGGCCTATCCCCGTCTGTGCCGTAACAACCGGCTGAACTACCCCAACTAGCTGGGCTGCTGGAATCTGATATAGGGAAGCCACCTGCTCTGGGGTGTGAGTAGCGAGACTTTGTGCTCCTGCCCTAGCCTGAGAGATGGCATGTGCCACCATAAATGCACTCGTCTAGGCCACACTCTCCATAAGGCCCACTAAGCGGATTAGAGTATCCTAAATCACTTGAGTGACTATGAATCCCTCTGAGACCTGAGCTAGTCCGACGGACACGGTTTGAGCTGGGACCTCCTCCTCATGATCAATCTGAGGCTCAACTACGGGTGCTGCTGCTCGAGCTCTAGGCTGAGCTTTGCCTCTTCCTCAGCCTCTACCCCGGGTAATAGCTTCCATAAAGGGCTCTAGCTCCTGTATGGCTACAGATGTTGTGCGTGTTCTCACCATCTGCGATAGAACAAGAATAGAACGGTTCAATCATCAGTGACAGTATGAAATCGCATGATAGAGAGAGAAAGAAGTGAAATTTTTCCTAAACTTTATAGCCTCTGGAAGATTGGTACAGAGAAGATAAGTACAGATGTCTCTGTACCAATCTTCTAGACTCTATTAAGCTTGCTCATGGATCATGAGGCCTAGGCAACCTAGTGTTCTGATACCAACTTCTCACGAATTCACACCCTCGGGACTCTCATGGTGCCTAATATTTCACTTGCTAGGCAATCCAACGTTAGATATAGTTATTAACCATTTTTAACAATTTAAATAAAATGAAAACCAATCATCTGAATAAACTGAAACAGAGTAAGTAAACTATAAACGGTGATATCCAAATACAATCCCAAAACTAGTGTCACAAATAAACAAGCATCTAGAGTACTACAAATAATAATCTGAATAAAAGCATAACTGTCTGGATCGAAATAAACAGCTAAGGTGATGTTGAAGGTAACTTCAGGGCTGCAAACGCTATGCAACTGTACCTCTAGTCTCCGTAGAGCGCTCGATCCGACCAAATCTACTTAACTCTGCTAGGACCAACTCCAAAATCTGCACAAGAAGTGCAGAGTGTAATATGATTACAACCGACTACATGTCCTCTGTAAGTACCAAGCCTAACCTCGAGGAAGTAGTGACGAGGCTAAGGCGGGTCACTTAAGTAAGCAATAATAATAATAATAACAACGCATGAAAACAAGAAATGAAAGTAAGGTAGTTAATTTATGAAAATGAACACAATTCTCGCAATCAGAGAACCCAGAATAACCAATCGCATAGTTTCATATAAGAATGTTGAAAATCAACGCAATAACAAAAACGAGTACAACACACAAAATTTGTTGCGGTGGCGCAACCCGATCTCACCATATACACACAATCCTCCCTTATTTCACCATAGCATTATTTATCAATATCAAGAATCACATATACAACACCATATTATCATTTATCAATATCAAGCATTACATACACAACTGTTGCAGTGCGCAACCCGATCCCACCATATCATCAGAATCAATGTCATAATCCTCCTTTATTCGACCATATCACAATCGTTGCGGCATGCAACCTGATCCACAGACAATTCAATAAACGTAACTAATCCAATATTTCAATTTACAAGAACC
The DNA here is from genome assembly GCA_005239525.1 of Nicotiana knightiana. Lineage (NCBI taxonomy): Eukaryota > Viridiplantae > Streptophyta > Magnoliopsida > Solanales > Solanaceae > Nicotiana > Nicotiana knightiana. The sequence continues at coordinate 70,441 of ML422164.1, read as the reverse complement.
TCTTAAATCAAAGGACATGAAAGCAAAGCGATAAAGGAACCACATACTAATCAAAAGAATGCTACATATAATACAAACGCAACAAGACAATTCAAGTACGTGACAATTAAGGTGTGCAAGTAAGAGAATTAAGGAAAGTAGAAATTAATCACGGAGTCATGGAAGGGACGAACAATTCAATACAAGAATAATTAATGACAAGTAACAAATTACGGCATAGAAAGCAATTAAGGCATGTACAATTAAGGCATGGAATGAGATAGTTTATGAAATACGAGAAGGCATGGAAACAATTAAGCATATATGTCGTTACACACACACACAATTCACATAGCATATAGTTCAAGGGTTCGTAATTCCCTCAAATCACGGTTAGATCCAAGATGTACCTCGTTCCACAATCAAATCAAAGCTCAACCGAGGCCTTTCCTGAAAAATCCGTCTCCAAACCAATCGAATCTAACCAAAATCGACTTAATATCATCAAATAATAGGGAAATCAATTAAAATAGATAAATATAAAATCTTTACACTTTTCCCAAAAAGTCAACATGGGGTCCCCTCGGTCAAAATCCGGGTTCAATGGTAGATTCCTACAACCCATGACCCCACGGGTTCATTTATGTGATTAGTTTCAAAGTTTGAGTCCAAATTGACTCTCAAAACTCAATATTTTATTTTTCAAAAACTTGACAAGGTTTCACAAGTTTTCACCTTGATTCACATGATTTTGTTGTTAAAATCTAAGATAAATTGATGGAATATGATTAGACATATACTAGAACCGCTTTTCCAAAGTTTGTAGATGAACTTCCCTCTTCAAAACTGCCTCCTACCGAGTCTAGCGTTCAAAAATATGGAAATGAGGCAAAATCTCTCGTCTCTCAGCTTTTTGTCCAGTGGCAGGTGTCACAATTGCGACTTGCGGTTCGCAATTGCGAACCCCACAAATGCGAGATATCCATTGCAAAAGCGAAGAACCCACATCCCTCGTACATTCGCAAATGCGAACTTTAGATATTCGCAAAAGCGATCATATGATTGCAAATGCGACCACTGCTAATTCAAGGCCCCATTCGCAGTTGCGAACACTGGACTCGCAATTACGAACCTAACATGCTAGGGCCTACGTCACAAATGTGACCTCTAACCTCGAATTGTGAAGCGTGCAACACTAGCTCACACCAGCAACTTAAAATTCTCCAAAACACACTGAAACGCATCCAGAACTCACTCGATCCCCCGGGGCTCCAAACCAAACATCAGCACAAGTCTATAAACATCACACGAACACGTTCGCACGATCAAAACACCAAATAACACCTAGAACTATGAATCATACATCAAAATGTATAAAAATTCAAAGAAACTCAAGAACTTACAAATTTACAATCGGACGTCCAAATCACGTCAAATCAACCCCGTTTTGCACCAAATTTTGCAAACAAGTATTAAATAGTGAAATGAACCTATTCCAAGTTTCGCAACTGATATCTGAACCCTGTAGCAACAAAGTCAATGTACAGTCAAACTTACAAATTTTTTAAACCTTCAAATTACTAGTTATCAACAAACCACGTTAAGTGAAGTTAGGGACTTCCAAATTCGATTTCGCGCATATGCTCAAGACCCAAATCACCATACAAACCCACCGGGATCATCAAAACACTGATCCAGGTCCGTTTACACAAAATATTAACCGTAGTCAACTCAAATAGCTTTAAGGCATAATTTCACATTTTCTTCAATTTTTCACATAAAAACTTTTCGTAACGAGACACGTACTGCGCATGCAAATCGAAAAATACTAAAGTGAATAAAGGCTAAAACTCAAAATGAACTATCGGGTCATCACATTCTCCACCTCTAAAACAAGTGTTCGTCCTAGATCCGACATAGAAAGGTACCTAGACTGGTGAAAAGGTGTGGGTATCTACTACGCAAGTCAGACTCAAACTCCCATGTGGCTGTCTCGATTAGCTGAGCTCTCGACTACACTTGAACTGAAGGATAACTCTTAGACCTCAACTTTCGAACATGCTGGGCTAGAATTCCCACCGGCTCCTCATAAGTCAAATCCTTGTCCAATTGGACTGAGATGAAATCTAACACATGGGACGGATCACCGTGACACTTCTGAATCATGAATACATAGAACATCGGATGGACTACTGATAAACTAGGTGGCAATGCAAGCCTGTAGGCTACCTCACTCACTCTCTCAAATATCTAATAAAGGTCTGATATACACTCCTAGGGTTCAACTTGCCCTTCTTTACGAATCTCATCACACCCTTCATGGGTGAAACTAGGAGCAGAAACCTCTCTCCAACCATGAATGCAATATCAAGAACTCTACGATCGACATAACTCTTCTGTCTAGACTGAGTTGTATGAAATCGATCCTGAATCATTTTGACCTTTTCCAAGGCATCCTGAACCAAATCGATACCCAAAAACTGTGCCTCTCCCGACTGAAACCAACCAACTGGTGAACGACACTGTATCTCGTACAATGCCTTATAGGGAGCCATCTGAATGTTCGATTAGTAGCTATTATTGTAGGCAAACTCCGTAAGCGACAAGAATTGATCACAAGAATCCCGAAAATCCATAGCTTTGAGCAAGCTAAGAATTAAGGCAATATGAAACTCTATTATTCTTTATTATCTCAACAAATCAAAATTTATGAAAGTCCAATTACAGAGAGATTTCTATTTGTTTTAAGATACTTTTCAGGTATGACTTGGCGTATGCATGATTAAAGAAAATGCAGGCATGTAGAGTAGTGATATGAGAGCTATTTAGTAGCTTATTATTGATATTTAATGGTATTCATGTATGTTACAAGTTAAAAGTTTCAAAGATTTACATTTGATGCACTTGTGGTATATGTACGGCCGAGTAGATCCAAGATGTCACATTATATTATTTATTGTTGGTTGTTGAGCGATATTGTTGTTGGTGCCTTTGTGGGGGATTATTTTGGTCATGTTAGAAATTTTGGACAGTCCCAATTAAAGGAGAAACTCTGCCGAAATTTTTAAGAATTTATAAAGTTAGCCAAATTTTGAGACATAAGTAAGTTGAGATTTAGAAAGAAAGTATAAGACCTATATAAAGTCAAAAGTGCTTATCCATAATGGGTGGAGATAAAAGGATAGTAAGTCTATGCTTAAAAATAACTTGTAAAATATTCGAAGATGAATGTTCTTAAGTGGGGGAGAATGTAGCACCCCAGAAAATTTTGAAGTACTTTAGTGCTATTAAGAAAGTTGATGTGTGCTAATTATATTATTTTGTGTGCACATGAGGACTATTAAAATAATGGATATTAATTAGACATAATAATAAGGGTACGAGGCATATTATAAGTGATTCGGGGTCCCTAAGTTCAAGTTGAAAACTATACGACGGACTAAAGTATCAAATGGGTACGCACAACGTCTAATTTCATATAAGCNTATATATATATATATATATATAGTCGTATAATGAACTACATATAAAATTACAGATCTTTGAGTCTAGTTTTCAACAGTTCTAACCGTTCACTATTTAAACATTTCTACAAGGAGTTATGGATGTTTTAGTAAAAGGTGTCCAGAAAAATAAACATGGGATGTGAGGTACAACCACAGCGCAAGGTACAACTAGCTAAAGCACTTGTGCCTATATAAGACAGTCACGGGCAACAACCATTTTGGGGGATTTTAGAGATAGGGATTGGTTCTTTCATGGTAGATTCAACCTTAGGGACTACTTAAGCATACAAGGTAACTTTTATGGATGCATTAAGTTAATTACATCCTATTAACACTAGTATTAACATCATTCGATCATTGAAATCCCTAGGAATAATTCAAGTTGTTCAAGAACACCAAAATTTCCAAATATTGAATTTTTTTTAGGAAAGCTTCAAACGGTAATTCTAATACTCCAAACTTATTTATTATGAGCAGTTATATATTTGTAGCATTTTCCATATATATTAATGGTTGAAAAGTTGGGCGATAAAATCCTAGTTCATGGTGTAAATAGTGTCCTCGAGAAAATGAGGGAAAAGGTAAATAGTATTTTTAGAAATGAAATTAAATGAGGCAATGAATCCATAGAATCATTTTCTAGCTAAATTAGAAGTGTTCAACTAAGTAATCACCAAATTGAATATTTTGAAAATGTTGGTTAAGGAAGATGATGAATATAAATTTGACGGTGTTGGAGAATTAATGTCGTATCATTGATGACTTCAAATGGGTACTAAATGATAAGAGTGGATAAATATATGCTAGTAACTGAACCTATTGGACGATTTTGAGTTGGAGGCTTGCATCCAACTTGTGAGCCATAAATGGACATTGATAAATATTTTTGAGTTATATTTTGATTGTAATTTGGATATGTAAGTGTAGATTTCAATTTTTTTGTGGCGTTTTTTACTCTATGTTAGGATGTCAGAAGAGGATTAAAAGATTGAGGATGATATTAAAACGATAACGAGGTAAGTTTTGATTAAAACTCACTCTTCGTGACGGATTTTCTCTAAAAGTTTGTTTCGAGTTAATGCTTAAATTATTTCCAAATGTGCTTTCATGCTTGTGGGGACAAACGAGTGCGGATGTCTCCATGTACTAAAGTACTGTGTTGCAAACATATTGTTTAATAAAATTTTATGTTAAATCTTGTTGGAAAAATAACACTTAAGGGAAATGTTATAGGTTTTATCAAAATTACGTGTTGATAAGAGTATAGATATTTTAGTGCTAAAGATAAGTTTTCATGAAAAGTATTTCTTTTGAATCTTGATAAATGAATAACACTTGTGATATATTTTAAAGATCGATGTTAAATTTCTGAAGGTTTTAACATGGAAAAGATTTTTTATTTGTTTTTTTTTTTCAAATGGTTTAGATTGTCTATTACATTTCTGATTCGATAAAATAGATCATTTGAGACTATTATGCTATGAATCTATTTTGGAATATCAAATATTTTGGGAGTTACTAATGGAGTCCACCAAGATTGGTTTGAAGGTTCTGTTCATTACTATGAAACTACACGTGCCGGACTAGGGACACATTCCAAGGCTAAACCGAGGTTTGAGGAATAAGTCTCCCAAGTGGGGCAAAGGTATTATATTAGCATGGCTGAGTCGTTTTGTGTGGCACTGTGATGAGATGACCAGAGCAAGTAGGGTATATGATACTTGCTGCTAGGTTGATCAACTAGTTTACCTTGTTCTTTTGTCGGTGTCGGTATAGTGCTCCTAGTGAAAGGTAAAGAATAATTTTTTAATGCTTAGGCCTAAGGAGCCGAAAGTGATTTCAATGACTTAAAACAAATGGGAATTTTTTTTTTCAAAATCTTGGATTGATATAAATGTTTTAAAAGTTTATTTCGTGGGTTATATTTCACTTGTCTTTATTTAAAATGAAAAAGATCATGAATTGATAAAATTACCTGTCATTTTATATCAAATACTGGTCCATTATTTTTATTACGTTTGTCCCAAGAACTTAAGTTAGAGAGAGTCTATGACACTTATTAAGTATCATTGTGGTGTACTCAGCCCTTAGAAGCCACTCCTTAGGGTCTCGCTTTCTTTATATGTTTTAGGATGAGGTGTGACATATGATGGGTGGGCATGACTAGGATGACTCTCTTTCCAAGGTATGATGAAGCACCATTGTTATCTTGTGGTAGTTATCATGTTATTTCTTATTTTCTTTTATTGTAATAATTCCAAGTAGTAGTTCTATTCTTCAGTATATATGCTCCATAGATAGTCGTGTTGGATTGTAAAAATAAAGTTGTGGATAAAGGATAGTTACTTAATTTTATTACTCCCTCCATTTCAAATTAGATGAGGTACTCTCTTTTTTAGTCTGTTTCAAAATAAATGACACATTTCTAAATTTTGAAATAATTCAACTTTAAACTCTTCATTTTACCCATTTTACTCTTAATGGGAAGCTTTTATAACCACACATATGCCATGGTCCCACAAAGCTTTTACCCCTTAAGCTTGTAAGACCACAAGTTTTAAAAGTCTTTTTTTTCTTAAACTCCGTGCCGATTCAAACTACCTCATCTAAATTGAAATGGAGGGAGTATATCATTTTTATGAAATTTTTCATGTAAGATTTTGGAAATAAAAAATATTATATGACTTGATTTGAAAATGTAAAAGATTTGCAATTGGCTTCCACAATTATATTTGGTTTTTACATATGGGTTGGTTCGCTCGGGCCTGGAAGTGTGGTGGGTGCCGATCACGTGAATTTGGGTCGTGAAAATTGTATAGAAAATCTTTCCAAGGCCCGTTGGCCCGATGTTTAGGAGCCTCCGAAGCTAATTACGTTATGAGAGAAGTTCATGAAGGAATCTATGAAAATCACTCGAGCGCGGATTACTCGATATAAAGCTAATTAGGTCAGGATACAACTGGCCCCAGATGGAACAGGACTCTAAGACTTATGTTCAGATATTTGATAAGTATCAACGACACGCACCATTGGTACATCAATCGGCATAACTATTGCACTGGGTTTTTTCACCCTGGCCATTCACAAAATGGGGGTTGGACATAGTCGATCCGCTGCCACCGGCTCCCAGTAAGGTAAGATTTTTTTTTAATTTTAACTGACTACTTTTCTAAGTGGGTTGAAGCAAGTCCTTACCAAAAAATCGGCGAGCGCGAAGTAGTTGATTTCCTGGGGGAGAACATAATTTGCAGGTTCAGGATACCAAAAGAGATCGCCTGCAACAAAGGTCCACAATTTATAGGCGCAAAGTTTACAAATTTCCTTGAAGATTTGAAAATCAAAAGAATCACATGATCGCCATACCAATCGAGCGCAAACAGCCAAGAGGAATCGACGAACAAAGTGATTATTCAGAATCTTAAAAAGAGATTGGAAGCAACCAAAGGTAAATGGCCTAAAGAGTTACCGAGAGTGCTATGGGCGTACCGGACGACGGCCAAATCAAGCATGGAAGAGACGACTTTCTCTCTCGTATATGGAGAAGAAGCCCTGACCCTGGTGGACGTAAGAGAACCTATAATGAGATACTTTAGGGCAAATGAAGAAGCAAACAATGAAGCATTACTTGTTAGATTGGACATGCTCTATGAATGCATGAACTTGGCACATATAAGGATAACGGCCCAGAAACATCGAATGAAAACATATTATAATCGAAGAGCCAATCTACGTTATTTTAAAGTGGAAGACTTGGCTTTAAGGAAAGTGACTCAAAATATTCGAGAGCTCAACGCAAGAAAGCTGGGTCCAACATGTGAAGGCCCCTACCTAGTTTCAGTCGTCACCGGGAAATGATCATACGAATTGGAAAATCAAGACGGAGTAAAATTGTTGAGCAACTGGAATGTGGCACACCTTAAAAGATACTATTGCTAATGAGCACCGCCTATACTGAAAGTATATGCTGCACTTTTTTTCCCTTCGTGCAATTTTTGTCCCAATTAGGTTTTCCTGGTAAGGTTTTTAACAAGGCAGCAACGGAAAGCATACTACGGAGAAAACATCATCAACAAAAATAAGAACTTTAAATGACAAGGCATTGAAGCAAGGAATCACTACGGGGAGGTTATATAATCCTTTGCTCGGTAGCAAAGTTCCTACCGGGAAGTAAAGTTTGCTATCGGGCCAAAGGTTACCCGACCGCTCACGAGTGCGAGTGGTGTCGCCCAAATTCACACCACTAATTGGGATTGTGAAGCGGTCTATGCAATTATAATTACTCATCTTTGAGTCGGGATTGATTCTTTAGGGAGCTTATATGGGATTAGGTATATAATCGGACTAAGCGTACGACGTGCCTAAAATGCACTTCCACATATTTTGTTGTTTTTGTCTACTTCTAAAATTGAGCTATTTCTTGGAAACGTAAATATAGCTAACGATATTTTGGTGTTGTTGTTTTTCAATTTTATAAAAGATCTCGGGTTGTGACTTCTACCTAGGTGTTTACCTAAAGGGTTGTGGGCTTTAGGGTAGGTTTCATTGGTCGGGGTGTAATATAGCAATCAACACGCAATTACCCACTCGATACCTCTCGGTAATAGAGTGGTATTCCCCTATTTGGCTTTCCCAAGTCCAAATGGGTAATTCACAAAACCATTGATATATGCTCAAGTCGGGTTTTACTATCTCTAGATTCAACCATTTAATTAGGGATATCAATTTCTTGAGTTCACCCCAATTTCTTGTTAGCCAAGTTTTCCTAGACTTAGTCTCTCTTTCTCAAATAGAGACTAAGTCAATTAGGCATAAATCAATGTTTGAAACCATTAATTGTTAAATTAAAGAAAGAACTAGGTCAAATATCACACACCCAACCTTAAACAAGCCTTAAATCAAACACCCATTAGGTACCTACACTAGGGTTGGGTCACAACCCTAGCTACAAATATAGCTACTCATCGACAAAAATGAAGAAACTAAAGAAGAAAATAACACTAAACTCATATTAGATGATAAAGGGATGCAAATCTAATGTAAAATAGATAAACTATTACAAAATTTGGCAAAGCAGTAAAATAAAACGGCTCTGTACTTTCTGAAGTGCAAACTTGACCTAAATTTGACAAAAAGAACTATTTATACACAGCTGAAATTTTCGAACAAAATTGCCCTTTTAGAGGTTCTGCAGCTGCACAATTCTGTGTGATGTCCGCACTTTGAAGTTGAGCTTGACAGGAGTGACTTCTGAGGCCGTACAATTCTGAATTGCGGCCACATTTCTTCAGGTTCTGTGGACTGCACATTTATGAATGGTGTCGCACTCTTGAATTCTGCGGTCGCACAATAATAGCGCGGTCTGCACTTCTTCATGGATTAGAACTCCAACTCTCTGATCTTTAATCTGCTCGCACAATTATTGTGCGGCCACTTTGCAAAGAGGCTCTGACAGAATTTTCTTCATGGTCTGCGACCGCACTCAATATTGTGCAGTCTGCACTTTGCTCTTTTTGCTTGGTTTTAGTCCTTGTCCAAAAATACTCCTTCTTGAGTTGGATTTCATCGTTTTGGCTCATTTTCCAATACTCCTGCAAGAAAGAACATTTTATCAGTTTTTGGGAATACTTTTAAGTATTTTTGAGCTAAAACGAAAGTAAAAGAGTGCAAATAAGTAGTCAAAATCCCTACATATGAACTCCCCCAAACTTAAGCTTTTGCTTGTCCTCAAGAAAATAAGGTAATTCCCACCTCCACAAGAAAATAGTTATTTCAGCTAGCCTAAGTTCAATCAAACACACATCAATTGGGACCAACAATTACCCACACACTCATAAATTATCAACAAGGCAATGTTTTGAATGTTAAAGCACGAATAGCTTTAATGTGACTCTTGAGCATCAAGAGTTGACTTTACTCATCAAGGAAGTTCGCTCTTTCATGTGGGTCACTGTGGATCCCAAACTCCTCCTCATATACTCTCTGCTAGCTTAGTTCACTTAAGAATATAGCACTCAATTCATTGATTAGTGAAAAGTTTGCTCAACACTCTGAATGTCACAAGTACAGCCCTAAGTACCATATGCTTGCCCCTCATGTAAATCACCACTAATGTAAGCTTACTCAGCTTTAAATCACGTAGGGCTTTTCGGCATGTAATGAAGGCTTTTGGAATAAGGTGGGAAATGTTTGGATAGAACGGGTTCATCTTTCCTTAAGCACTACATTTTCTTTTTTTGGCTCATGCTTTGCCGACTCTTTGAGTCACATTCTTTTTCCTTAGGGGAACTTGAGAGACTTGACATCACTCTTTCTTGGTCATGATATTCATATTCTCGTTCTTTGTTTTCTCCATACTTTGCACTTTTTCTTTCTTTTGAATCCTTTCATCCCTTCAAATTATTCGCTTTCTTTTTGTGTTTTTCTTTTGTTCTTTCTTTCTTCTTCTTTGCCTTTCCTTTTCTTCATTTCTTTTCTATTTTTGTGTCTTGATACCACTTTCAAACTCCTCGTATCTCCCCCAAACTTATGTTTTTGCCATTTGTTTCTCATGAGTACTAAGGAAAGCTCGAGTGCCAAGAGAGGGTCACTATAAAACGGGTAAAGGCTTATAACATGGTTATCGAATGAAAAAGGCTTTAGGCTCAAAAGTGTTGACTAGGGATAAAATCATTGTTGGCCATGGAAAGTTTCACAATGGGTCAAGGATAGCCTACAATCAGTTCTCAAGCCAAGCAAAACTTAGAATTTCGCCTCAAAAAATATTCAGGGCAAGTTATAGACCATTCGCACGGGTACTTGGACTTGATACAAAACACCTCACCTCTCACATAGCTGGATTGTTAAAGAGGATAGAGTCGAGGGCCTACAACAACTTGTATTCAAGATTGAACATCACTAATTGTTGCGACCCTTTTTTTCGCGAAATCAGGTTTCGACACGTGACAACTCTTTTAAGGAAGGGTATTACAAGAGAGAGTCTCCACCTAACGTATTAAGGTGCATTAGGGAACCTATTTACATATAAATCTGGATTAACCAGTCGCATCACCAAATATCGGATAAGGGCTCAAATTACCTCGAGGAGAAGGTGTTAGGCACTCCTTGAGGTCCATAATGGTGGGTCCCGGCCGAACTCGAATTATATGAATTAGTCTAAGAGAGAAGATGAAATCTGGACAGATAGAATGATTGACTTTAAAACAAAGGTGGGGGGGCATCCTAAATTTTTTAGCCTAAAGGATCACCCCCTGCAACATAAATAATATTTCGTAACACCCTCAAGTTGGGGTGTTACTCATATTATTCAGTGGGAACAAACTATCATCTCCTCCTACCCGATTACTATCTTTAAGTTGTTTACTTAAGCGCACTAGTCAATTCTAAGTCGTACCCTACGTGTGCACTACCCGTCCTATGCCTATGGTCCCGGAGGCATTTTGACCTCTATTTCAGGGTGGTTCTAGACTTTAACTTAGGTTTCTCAAAAGGGAAAATACTATGCGACATACAAAACATTTTGGACTTTCATATATAGGCAAATAAGGGCTCAAGTTAGCCTCTGCACTTAGACAACAAATGCACGCGAAACTGATTAACTATGACAGTTGCAGATTTGCACCAGTTAAGGTTGCAGAAACCTATGGCGGGATTTCTATGTGATACTAAATTAATGAGCAGGCAGTTTAAATGCAAAAACCATTCTTTAATACGATTTCCAGAGCCTACATAATTGCCTATTGATTTCAAGCACAAGGGATTAAACCTATAGGCATGATGTCTAGGTGTTTTATGCAGTAACTAAGAGTGGTAATCACAGAAGAATGTTCAGAATTACTCATTTAACCATATAGGAATGCTTTCTAGTGATGACAATGACACAGTGTTGAAAACTCCTGAAGAGGCGAGTGGGATTAAAACTGATTCAGAACCTATAGGAATGATTTCAATAATTAAAATTGATTTTAGATCCTATAGACATGATTTTTATAATTTGTAGATAGGGCAGCATGTAAACAGAATCCTGCACGCACATTGAGTCATACAATACCCTATAGGCATGGTTTCTAACAAACAGAAGTAGAACACAATTGAACTAGATGATAAACCTATAGGAAGGATTGCTAACATAGAATGATTGAACATAATAGAATACTTAAAGGCATAATTTCTAACACACGACAACTGAACATATAATAACACATTACTAAGTTAAGTAATGAACCTATAGGTAGGATTTCTACCCAACCCAATGCAAGTATAAGATAAAACCCCTTCCGCAATTTCACAAATACCCCAAAATGTTATTACAAGAATTACTACAGACTCAAAATGAATAGAATTAATTACAAAGTAGAATAGCTATAGGGAGCCTACAGCAGGCCCAAAGATACACCTGGCCAGGCCAGGCCTCCGTTCTCACAGTTCACCACATCCCAATGTTACATACTCATGAATTTGTCTTCACATTGTACCGTGATGTGCAGCGCCCTGTTGTGGCTTAACTCTTCCGGTGGCAATTCGTCTTCATGGAAATTGATCTTATGGCTTTCCAATACTTGTCCCATGTTAGCCATTTCCCCACTGGTAATATTGTTGGATAAGTAAGCTTCATTCAATACCTTCATCAATGCATTCCTATGTGCTTTAGAAGCCTGCAGTAATGATAAGATAGATATCTGAGCCGGGGTTTTGTTCAGGTGGTCCACTACAAAGTATTCTCTCGCTTGCACCTTTCTCGAAAGATCATCCGGGATGGTTTCAATGATAGGCTGTTTGGAAGCGGCTTCTTTACTTGTTCCTCCTAGGTGCTCAAGTGTGTAGACTCTACCAGTCCTGGTCATCCCTTGTGCTGGACCTCGTTCCTCCATTTTCCCTTTCCTTTCCTCTTTGCTTCTTCAGCATTGTCCCATGATATAACATCGGATTTAAAGGACGTTGTAGGTGCTACCATCACAGTGAATGGTGTGGTCACTTCTACTTCAAATGGAGCAGACACAGCTGCAGGTGTTGTTACTTCAACTTCGAACGAAGTTGGTGCAGCTACTTAAACTTCGACTGGTGGATGTATATGTACCACAATAGGTAAGTGGTGGCAGGTTGCGGATATCTGGGAGGTGAAGGTTGAAATGTGGGTGGAGGTGTTTGGTATGTGAGAGGATATTTCGGACCCTTGGCTACCATCACGGCCCCTACTTCCTTCTTCTTAGATATGCCTCCTGATTGCAAAGCCTTGTTGTTAGATTGTAATTCCTCAAAACTGGTTACCATGCCGACGTTACTTTTGCTGCTTCCGATATCCACCGAGTAGCATACTCGCGGAAGTCTATGTCGGCTTCTTTTTAAGATCTTGGATATAAAAGATATCTAAAGCATTCTCTGTATTGAATCTGAACATGTCTATGAAATCTGATGCCATGCATACCCAATTAACCCATTTATTTGGATTTTGACTGATATACAATGATAGGGCGTCTACGGTGAGGCTCCTCATCAATAACTTCATGCGGATTATTTCATATTTTCCAACTCCTACAAGCTTGTCAAAGTATGTCCTCAGATGTAATTTTGGGTCACCTGTTCCGTCAAACATTTCAAACTTGGGAGGTTTGTAACCCTTTGGCGGTTCTACGTCCGACTGAACACACAGATCTTCGTAGTTCAAAGCCTCGATGCCTATACCCCCTTCGACGCCTTGGACTCGATTTATGAGCTTTTTAAGTTCCTCCGCCATATTCTTGATGAGCAGGTCCTTCTCGGCATATTCTGGTGTGTATGTGGTTTGTTGTGAAGTGTGAGGTAAGGTTTCTACGTATATGGGGTTGTTTTGATGGATTCCGGGGATTTAGGTGTAGTGGTGATCATTGGTCAAGTTTTGTGGATCAGGGGTAGGATGTGGTATTTTTTGAGGAGTACGGTAGTTAGTAGTTTTCGGGTATTGGGTTGGATGATGTTGGTGCTAAGGAGGAGTTGGTACTGGTGGAGAATTGGGATTTTAGGGAGGTCTGGCATATTGATGAGGTGCGGGAGGATTTTTTGGATGCTGGTTTGGTGGGTTTTGAGGAGGCACTGGCTTTTGGGTGTCCTATTGGTTGATATCTGGGATGTTCAAGGTGAGGGAGAGGTTTCCAAGTTGCGGACCTTCTCAAGTTCCCCTTGTCACTCCAGTATATTCTGTTCCAACTGTAGAACCAAATCCTTCTGCGTCAGAGTACTCCGACCATCTGAATTCTCAACATTCTCTACATGTGTAGCGTTGTCTTTCCTGATACCACTCACGTCGTCCATCTTAACTTTTCCCTTGCTTTTAAGATCACTTGGAGGAAGAGGAGGTGGAGGACCTCTGGATATGGTATGGTATGCTGATGATGTCAGTATGCACGAACCAACCTTAAGAGATGGGAATAATCAAAATAAAGAAAAGCAAAAAAGGTAAACAAGTCAGTAGGGAGCTTTGAATTTAAACATGTATTGCGAAATTATAAATTCGAGCCCTAATTTGGGGACCACATTGATCCCGAGGTAGGCCTAGCGACATATAGATTTGGAGAAACTTAATTCTGATAATTGCATAATTTCATTAATATGATAAATAGACCAAATCTGTATTAAAATGACACTAATCATATAGAGTTACTAGTGGAATTTTCCTTATTACAATCAAATTGTAAAACGACATCTAGAAAAAACAAGTAAACATCAATCCTAATCTATTCGGTCCTAGAGGGGCCTTTTCCAAGCTTGGACTTCTTAGCCCCATCAATCTTCCCCAGGTCGCGCACGTCCAAAAGCAAATATACCCTTGCTAGATGACCTCCTTCATTGCCTTCTGTGTTCTGACAATCCTCATCTTTCCCTTAAGTTCCATCAAACCCTGTTCCAAATACTCCAACCTTTCTATTGATTTAGTAGTGATTCCCCTCCATTCGTTGATTGCTTCCATGTCCACTTTATGTTGTTCTAAATGCCTGGCCTCAGATTCAATATGCAAGCCTCATATTCTATCATATTATTGGTGCACGGGAATCTGAGTTTTGCGGACACCAGGTAATGTTGACCGATTTCTGACACCAAAATGGCTCTGATACCTACTCCTTCAAAATTTGCAGCTCCATCAAAGAACATTCTCCACCCGTCGTAGGCTTCAGCAATATCCTCTCCTACAAATGTCACTTATTCATCAAGAAAATACATTTTTAGTGTTTCATATTCTCCTCTTATTGGATTCTCTGCAAGATGATCCGCTAACGCTTGTCCTTTAACTGCCTTCTGAGTTACATAAACGATGTCAAATTCGCTCAACAATATCTGCTATATTGCTAGCTTTCCTGTAAGCGTGGGCTTTTGGAAGATGTACTTCAAAGGATCCATCCTTGATATTAGATATGTGGTATAGGCACAGAAGTAGTGCCTTAATTTCTGGGCTATCCATGTCAGAGCACAACAAGTGCGTTCAAGAAGAGAATAACGGGCTTCGTAGGGTGTAAACTTCTTACTCAGATAATATATGACATGTTCTTTCCTTCCTGTCTCGTCATGTTGTCCCAAGACACAACCGAAAGCTCAATCTAATACGGAGAGGTAGAGTAACAGCAATCTACCAGGATCTGGCGGGACTAGGACTGGTGGTGTGGACAAGTATTCTTTGATTTTGTAAAAAGCTTTCTGGCAGTCTTCAGTCCAACTGGTAGTGGAATCCTTCATTAATATTTTGAAAATCAGCTCACATATCACGCTTGATTGTGCTATGAAGTGACTGATGTAATTGAGACACCCTAAGAAACTCATAATGTCTTTCTTGTTTTTTAGAGGCGGCAAATCCTGGACAGCCTTGACCTTTGATGGGTCTAGCTCAATTCCTTGGCGGCTGATGATGAATCCTAGTAATTTCTCGGTAGGATATCTAAAGGCACATTTTGCAGGATTCAATGGCAAATTGTACCTCCGAAGCCGGAAAAAGAACTTTCTCAAATCTGCTATGTGATCTGTAGCCTTCTTGGATTTGATGATGATGTCATCCACATATACCTCTATCTATTTGTGTATCATGTCATGGAAATGAATGCTTATGCGAGTTTCTTTGATTATTTTGGCATCTCCCAAGTTGAATATCTCAGTTTTGTCCAGGTTGACTTAGGCTTATTCTCAAAGTTCTCAACTTCTCTGATAATTTCCTCATGTATTATATCTTCTTCTTCTACCTCTTCCAAGTCACTATCCTTATGTTATGTTGTCTCATTACATGTCACAGTAGTTGGTTCATCAAGTAAGAAATAGTAATGATGTAGAGAGAAAGATATAGAGAAAAGTAATAAATAATAAAACATTTAGCCATTAATTAATATCAAAGTCAAACAAAAGCTATTTTAAGGATTCAAACAATGTTTCCAAAACGAAATCATGAAAATGCTTTTTTTAAAATTCTAAAAAGGATTATTTTCGAAAATAAATGACATTAGTAGTCAGGCTACCCCGGGACTCAGCGGGCCCTTGATGATGTGGCTTTTCAGTTTTTGAGGACGACTCCTTTCTCCATTGTCCAGATGACGAGGCCTTCCTCCTCCTCCTCCTCCTCCTCAACTATTACACCGCAATCGATGTCTTCCTCTTCTAAAAATAGATTCTTCAAACCAGCTAGCACTTCGTCTTCTTCGGATCCCCACAACATATCAGCTTGATGGAAAGATTGATTCAACTATGGTATTGGCTGTTCAAGAGGGTAGTAAAGACCACGCCATGGTGGCGACCAATTCTGATACTCATGCCAGGTGTACTGATATCCCAATCCAAAGGCCGTGTCGTGGCGTTTTAGCTGTATTTGTTTGCAATACCTTGGAGATTCATTCTGAGCCCTTTACCAGGTTCATACCATGTCCATGCCAGTATGCTTTCTAGTTTGCTACTCCATCACTTGTCCTTTTCAATTGCATTAACACGCTCAATGCAATGGTAAGTCTCTCTGCCCAACTTCCTTCCATTTTCCACGACTGGAAGAATCTGTTTGTTATAAATGAGATTACTCTCGTCTCCATGAATGATCACCTCCTGATGGTTCCATTAGAACTTCACAGCCTGGTGCAGAGTGGATGCTACAGCCCTAGCAGCGTGTATCCAAGGTCGTCCCAATAATAAATTATACGAGGCAGATATATCAAGTACTTGGAATTCGATATAAAACCAAGCCGGGCCCATTTGTAAGCAAAGGTTGGTTTCTCCAATCATGGCCTTTTGACGTTTATAGTTCCTGCTCGTATCTCGTGCAATCCTTTGCCTAATCTCTTTAAAGTTGTCAACAGAAAAATGTTAAGGGTGGAACCTCCATCTATCAAAACCCTGGCAATGAATTTTTCTTCATAGTGTATCGTGATGTGCAGTGCCCTGTTGTGGCTTAACCCTTTCAGTGGGAATTCATCTTCATAGAAAGTGATATTATGGCTTTCTAATAATTGTCAGACCATGTTAGCGATTTCCCCACTGGTAATATTGTTGGGTACGTAAGCTTCGTTCAATACCTTCATCAATGCATTCATGTGCTTTAGAATTCTTCAGTAATGATAAGATGGATATCTGAGCAGGGGTTTTGTTCAGATGGTCCACTACAGTGTATTTTCTCGATTGTGCTTTTCTCCAAAGATCACCCAAGTCGGGTCAATGATAGACTACTTTGAAGCGACTTCTTTACTTGTTCCTCATAGGTGCTCAAGTGTGTAGACTCTACCAGTCCTGGTCATCCCTTGTGCTGCACCTGTTTCCTCCATTTTTTCCTTTCCTTTCCTCATTGCTTCTGCAGCATAGTCCCATGGTATAGCATTGGACTTAAAGGACAGTGTAGGTGCTACCGTCGCAGTGAATGGTATGGTCACTTCTACTTAAAACGGAGCAGACACAGCTGCAGGTGTTGTTACTTCAACTTCGAACGGAGTTGGTGCGGCTACATCAACTTCGACTGGTGGATGTATCTGTACCACAATAGGAGTGAGAGTGACTGCAGGTTTCTTAGGATCATCCCCTTCTCGAATGAGCCTAATTGACCCTTCCATGTCCCATTCTTCATCAGTTTCTATCACATTTACCCCTCGCCCCTGTGATCCGGGAGGGGATTGTTACAGATGTTGGGTGCAGCCTCTTTCGCTTGTATAACCTTGGTATCAATTAACTTCTGGATCTTGTCTTTCAGAGTGCGACATTCATCAATTGTATGACCCTTCATGACGGAGTGGTAGGCACATGTCTTATTTGGATTGACCCATTGAGAGGATTTTTCCATGGCAACAGCGGGATTAGGAGTGACATAACCAGTATCCTTCAGTCTCTCATATAAGTGATTGATGGGTTCCACAATAGGGGTGTATTGTCTGGGCGGCCTGCGGTCAAAATTTGGTTAGGGTTTTTGATAGTTTTGGTAGGCAGGTGGTGAGTGGTAGTATGCTAGCTGGGTATTGTAAGTATAGTAAGTGGTGGCGGGTTGCGGATATATGGGAGGTGAAGGCTGAAATGTGGGTGGAGGTGTTTGGTATGTGAAAGGAGATTTCGGACCTTGGGCTACCATCACGGCCCCTACTTCCTTCTTCTTGGATATGCCTCCTGATTTCAAGGCCTTGTTGGTAGCTTGCAATGCCTCAAAATTGGTTACCATGCCGACCTTACTTTTGCAGCTTCCGATCTCCACCGAGTAGCATACTCGCAGAAAGTCTCTATCGGCTTCTTCTTAAGATCCTGGATATAGAAGACATCTGGAGCATTCTCCGTATCGAATCTGAATCGGTCCATAAAATATTATGCCATGCTTACCCAATTAACCCATTTCTTTTGATTTTGACTGATATACCAAGATAGGGCGTGTCTGGTGAGGCTCCTCATGAATAACTTCATGTGGATTCTTTCATATATTCCAACTCCTACGAGTTTGTTGCAGTATGTCCTCAAATGTACCTTTAGGTCACCTGTTCCGTCAAACATGTCAAACTTGGGAGGTTTGTAACCCTCTGGCAGTTCTATGTCCGACTGAATACACAGGTCTTCGTAGTTCAAAGCCTCGATGCCTATACCCCCTTTGATGCCTTGGACTCGATTTGTGAGCTTCTTAAGTTCCTCCACCATATTCTTGATGAGTAGGTCCTTCTCGGCAGATTTTTGGTATCTATGGGGTTTGTTGTGAAGTGTGAGGTAAGGTTTCTACGTATATGGAGTTGTTTTGATGAATTCTGGGGATTTTGGTGTAGTGGTGATCATTGGTTGAGTTATGTGGGTCAGGGGTAGACTGTGCTGTGTTTCGAGGAGTATGTTAGGTAGTAGTTTGCGGGTATTGGGTTTGATGATGTTGGTGCTGAGGAGGAGTTGGTACTAGTGGGGGATTGGGTTTTTAGGGAGGTGTGGCATATTGATGAGGTGCGAGAGGACTTTTTGGATGCTGGTTTGGTGTGTTTTGAGGAGGCTTTTGCATATGGGTGTCCTTTTGGTTGATATCTGGGATGTTCAAGGTGAGGGAGAGGTTTGCCAAGTTCTAGACCTTCTCAAGTTCCCCTTGTAACTCCAGTATTTTCTGTTTTAACTGTAGAACCAAATCATTCTGCGTCGGAGTACTCCGACCATCTGAAGTCTCAACAATCTATGCATGTGTAGCGTTGTCTTTCCTGATACCACTCATGCCGTCCATCTTATCTTTTCCTTGCTTTTAGGATCACTTGGACTAGGAGATGGAGGACCTTTGGATATGGTATGGTATGTTGATGATACCAATATACACGAACCAACCTTAAGAGATGGGAGTAATCAAAAAAAAGAAAAGCAAAAAAGGTAAACAAGTCATTAGGGAACTTTGAATTTAAATATGTATTGCGAAATTATAAATTCACGTCCTAATTTGGGGACCTCATTGTGCCCGAGGTAGGCCTAGCGACATATAGATTTGAAGAAACTTAATTCCGATAATTGCATCATTTCATTAATATGATAAATAGACTAAATCTCTATTAAAATGACACTAATCATAAAGGGTTACTAGCGGCATTTTCCTTATTACAATTGAATTCTAAAATGACATCTAGAAAAAACAAGTAAACATCAATCCTAATTTATTCAGTCCTAGAGGGGCCTTCTCCAAGCTTGGCCTTCTTAGCCCCACCAATCTTTCCCAGGTCGCGCGCGTCAGACAACAAATTTGCCCTTGCTAGATGCCCTCCTTCATTGCCTTCTGTGTTCTGAAAATCCTCATCTTTCCCTTAAGTTCCATCAAACCCTGCTCCAAATACTCCAACCTTTTTGTTGATTTAGTAGTGATTCCCCTCCATTCGTTGATTGCTTCCATGTCCACTTTATGTTTTTCCAAATGCTTGGCCTCAAATTCAAAAACCCTTTTGCGCAACCTCCTGTATTTTACTTGCTCTTCGGAACATCATCTATGACCCTATTTCCCAAATCAATCCCTGGATTGACTTCTCCTACTATCTCATCGACCAACCATGATGGTTTGAAATACACCTGGCCAGCATGATACCGATCTGGCTTGACGGTATCCTTTTCCACAATGATCTTCTGTTGTCACATGTGTTGTCCCTCGCACTTGAATGGTATGGCATCAGCCTAGAAATCTGCTCTATAATGAACCATCTTGGAAACTCGTGGTATGACTTGTTTCCTCCCAGCCTGCCTCATGACTCTGATAGGAGCATAAGGATACATACCTCTTAACCCGATCAACACTAGGTGAGGAACATCTCTTGACCTGATGATGAATTATCTAGTAGGGAGCCACTAGAACATCCAATGGACCTTGTCGTCAGTCAAATTGCTAAAGATGTGTATCCAACCCACAGTGTTTCATGGTTGTGCAAACCTGTCCAGGATGAAAGTCATTCTTTTTGGATGGCGAAAAGCTATATGGTCATTCTATGGTCGCCGCTGAAATTCTTGACGATATTGTCCCCTTTGAAGATGTTCTAACAGCCATATTTGTAGTAATAGATTGCAACCTTCAAAATGCCTATATCCTTTCCTGCAGCGGTCCAAGGCTCGGTATATCTCCGCTAAGTTCATTGGGACAATAGTGTAAGTCTGCCCCTTAATTCCTTACATTAGGGTTTGGTAACCATAGATAAGGGTGTTGGATCCTTTCTCCTTGTATTGAGAATACCAGCACCCCCAGAAAACAAACGATGAACACAAAAACCAGGCGATGAGTCCAACCTAGAGAAGTGATGGAAAACTTATCATGATAGATGAGGTAGGACTTTTTTTTCCCATAACGTTCGTAAACGAAGTCGAAGGGTATGTAAGACTCCTTCAAACAAAATAACTTATCATTCCTTCTAAAGCCCTCGAGAAGTGCGATTTTACGGTACCAACAGACCAGGGCTATCCTAGGGAAGCCTAGCAAAGCCTCCTATTTCCTCAAGAAGGGGAGTCATTTCTATATCACTTAAACGGAAAACAACCCTCTTTTCATCCCAGAACATATTAGCGGCCTCGATCAGTACATTGTTTGGTTGAATGTCTAGCAAAGAAGGTAAATTTCTGAGAACCCTTTTCACATGGTTTTTGTCGCTTGGCGAGAGATTTTCCCACCAATCTAGCAACAAAGGTAGGATACTTCGAACCATGCTGAACCTGGGGATTTCGTGCCTCATTTCTGCAAAACAGATAAAGTTAGCCCTTTCCCTCTCTGGATTTGACTATTTACACATTAACGATTAGCATCTCGGCACTTTTTCTCCAAATAATGCAAATATCATGATTGTGCCCGTTGGGATTATGAAAATCCCGATGGGCTTTGGACAAGGTTTGCCATAGAGAGTTATCACGAGGATAGCATTCTAACCCATACTAGGTTTAGACATGATGCATGCTCAGTTAATATTAGAGTGGGGTTTCTATAAGAGTCTAGACCGGTTCCCTCAAATGGACAACTTGAGAGGGAAAGGCACGGAACCATCGATTGCCCCGTTGATCGACTAGTTTTACCGCAAATAAGCCTTTCTAAATTTAAAAGGGTGATATAGGAAGAGCGCGGACACTCATTAAGTTCCTGTATGGTACTAATTGTGCACGAGTGGAATATGGTGTGGAGCATGCTTTATGCAAAGATAAAACAATACGTTATCAAGTATTTTGCATGATGAAGGCAATAAATGCAGTATTTAATAAATGTAAAGACAGAAAAGAAAGAAAACAGGGAAGAAGTTAGTTCGCGTACTGTGAAAATTGTAATAAAGCAAATGAAGGGGTAAGGATTCGGAAAGACATGATATAACAAAATTTAAAAGTTGGAGCCAGTTAACTTGATTAAGAAATAAAAGGGGAATGTACATTGTAACCAAACTACGCGACGAGTTGCATGTGAGTTCATATAAAGGGGAAATAGGGAAGAGGGTGTGCATGTAGAAATAAAAGGGAAAATGAGAGTGGGATGTTCAAGTGACAGCAAAATAATAAAGACACCTTATCGAGAGAGACTAATTCATATAGACCAAGTTTGCAATGGTAAGAGCCTAAAATATCCCCACCAGAGTCGTCATGCTGTCACGCCCCTTTTTCTCGCGAAATCGGGTTTCGACACGTGACACATCTTTTAATGAGGGGTACTAAAAGAGAGAGTCGCCACCTAACGGATTAAGGTGTGTTAGGGCACCTATTTGCAGATAACTCTGGATTAACCAGTTGCCTCACCAAAGATCGGGTAAGGGCTCAAATTACCTCGAAGAGAAGGTGTTAGGCACTCCTCAAGGTCACAACGGTGGGTCCCAACTGTACTCTAATTATATGAATTAGTCTAAGAGACAAGATGAAATTTGGACAGATAAAATGATTGAATTTAAAACAAAGGTGGGGGGGGGGTACGAAATTTTTTAGCCTAAAGGATCACCCCATGCAACATAAATAATATTTCGTAACTCCCTCAAGGTGGGGTATTACTCATATTATTCAGTAGGCATAGACTATCATCTCCTGCTACTCGATTACTATTTTAAGTTGTTTACCTAAAGCGCACTAGTCAATTCTAGGTCGTACCCTATGCGTGCACTACCCGTCCCATGCCTATGGTCCTGGAGGCATTTGGACCTCTATTTTAGGGTGGTTCTAGACTTTAACTTATGTTTCTCAAAAGGGAAAATACTAGGCGACATACAAACATTTTGTACTTTCACATATAGGCAAATAAGGGCTCAAGTTAGCCTTCGCACTTAGACAACAAATGCACGTGAAACTGATTAACATTAACATTTGCATATTTGCACCAGTTAAGGTTGAAAAAACCGAGAGGCAGGATTTCTATGTAATTTTGAATTAATGAGCAGGCAGTTTATACGCAAAAGTCGTTCTTTAATATGATTTCCAGAGCCTCCATAATTGCCTACTGATTTTAAGCAAAAGGAATTAAACATATAGGCATGATGTCTAGGTGTTTTATGCAGTAACTAAGAGTGGTATTCAAAGAAGAATGTTCAGAGTTACTCCTTTAACCCTATAAGCATGCTTTCTAGTGATGACAATGACACAGTGTTGAAAAATCCTAAAAAGGCGAGTGGGATTAAAATTGATGCAGACCCTATAGGCATGATTTCTACAATTAAAATTGATTTTAGATCCTATAGAAATGATTTCTATAATTTATAGATAGGGCAGCATGTAAACAGAATCCTACATGCACATTGAGTCATACAATGCCCTATAGGCATGGTTTCTAACAAACAGAAGTAGAACACAATTGAACCAGATGATGAACCTATAGGCAGGATTGCTAACATATAATGATTGAACATAATATAATACCTATAGGCATGATTTCTAACACGCGACAACTGAACATATAATAACACATTACCGAGCTAAGTAATGAAAATATAGGAAGGATTTTGTCACGCCCCAAAATTGAGGAGCGCGACCGGCGCCCAAACGAGTAAACCCGACTGAGCAAGCCTGTTAGGTTTCATTCTACCCAAAATAATTCATTAATAAAGAGGAGATGAACTCCGTTAATAATACTTTGTAAATATTTCATTAACAACTCCATTTTGTTTCCATTAGCAGTTTCAACCATAATATCCAAAATACTAAAATTTGTATAGATATGAAGAAAAACATATTTTTCCAAATACCAATATTCCTAATTAAATTTCCAATATCAAACACCACCCACAACCTGTCTACGGAGCCTCTAAATACAACTGAAGAGTAATATGGAAATACCGGCAACAAGGCGCCGGCTATACCTCAAAATACAAGGTACAAGATAACCAAATGACACAGGACCCCAAAATGAAGTATGGATCACCAAGTTAGCTTGAGGGAATGTACCTCTATCACTAATCCCTGCCGCCTATTATGGAACCACCTGCATCCATTAAAGATGCAGCGCCCCCGGTAAAAGGGACGTTAGTACTGTCGAATAGTACTAGTATGTAAAGTTAAGAATCATCTTTCAAAATAGAAGAACCATACAAGAAAAGGAAAGCCACAGAAACAACAAGTCACAGTCAATAATATCTACATGTACAATTGAAACTTAATAATATTTCAAATACGAAAGCAATACACATTTTTAGTTGTTAGATCTTTAGTACCGATAATACCATAGCTCACGATGCCACTATCCACAATACCACTGTTCACAATACCATTATTCATAATACCACCGTACCCTTGGCACAGAGTCCGATCACGACCCGATCGGCTAGGTCATCTCACTTGGAGACATCTTCCCACAATATCAATTCAGGTTTCAATTTTGGTTTCAATTTTTTGCACAATACCACCATGTGTGCGGTATGGCGTCCGATCACGGCCCGATCGGCTAGGCTGTCTTACTCAAGACGTTTCCATTTTTTATCAATCATCTCATTCCACATTTCTCACACATATCTCAATTTCTTCGGCACTAGTGGCCACAATAGTTACATCACACTTGGCACTTGGCTGCATTTCATAATTTAATTTCTTTCCACATATTTCACATTAATATCAATTTCATCAACTAGCCTTTCAATTCAAGATATTAAGTACACATAGGAGGAATTTTGAATCGTGGGCATATAGAGGCTTTCACAAATTTTCTCAATTTAACACATATCCCATATCTTCAATACATAATCAAGTGAAAAGATAGCATAATGCGAGCATTCAAATAAGTATTGCACACAAATTCTTACAACACAAGCCCGTTTGGAATATCATTTTCTACATCAATCACGGTTGAAACTTACATCAATCGTATGGACTCCATGGGGATTCAATTTCTAAGAAGAGGAGGTTTTAGCCACACATACCTCAATAGATATTTTAGGCAAATTCTACTTTTTGAAGTCATCTTAAAATGGTTGATACGAGACTCGTTTCATAATCCGTTTCATATATTTTCTCATTTCATAGGCATCTCTAGGCACAATTATAGTCGTTATCCACACTCTATTTCCTCAGTTCATTTAATTCGTTTTCAAACATCTTTATAGTTTATCAACAACTAGACATACTCAATCAAGACATTAAGTACACATAAGAGCATTTAGGAGTATTAAGCATATCGCGTTTTCCTCAACTAATTGGTATACCAGTTTTCATTTAAAATACAACTCAAAGCCATACCATTTTAATAAGCAACCCATACTTTAAACATCTATCGTTCAATATAAGGCTCGTTCGGAATAATCAAGTTTTAGGAGTTTATAGGGGATAACCCGGAACGTAGAAATTAGGGATTTGGGCCGATCATACTTAAACTAAAGAAAACATTATGGAATTCAATTCCGATAGAGGAAGTTTAGCCAACATACCTGGTTGAGCTTTCCTTAAGTTACTACAACACACCAACACCTCTAGCAATAATAATCTATAAGGAGAAAGCGAAAATCGATTAATAACTAGAAAGATTACCCATGGTGTAACTCTCTTAGGAATTTCATCAAACACCCAACATGTGAAATATACTACAAGGTCCTATAATGGAAATTCCTTCTTCCCTAAACCAATTTTAACAAGAACTACCCACATTAGTTCATTAATCCCATATACTACAACTTAGTGTCACATGCATGGCCCATTTCTAATCCCAACAATATATTTAAACTCTTAACCCTTTTGCATGCATGTTCTGAAAGTAGGACTTACCCGGATGGGTGAAAATCTAGTGACTATGTTCCTTGATTCTTGAAGACTTGAGCAAGATTTGGGTGTTTTAAAGACTAGGTTCCCTCGTTCTCTCTCTATATTTCTCGTTCCTCTCTCTAAAATACTCAGAATGTCGCCCCAAATGAATCCCCAAACGTTATTTAATAAAATAGGGTCGGGTTATAAAAATACAAATGGACCCTCCGACTTAGATCTATTGTCGCATAATGATTATGCGGACCGCAAAGTGGTCGCACAATTGATGCTCAGAACTAGGATGTTTCAGGTTGGGTATGCAGCAGGTCTGCGGTCCGCAGACCTATTATGCGGTCCCAAAATGCACCACAGACCTTATATGTGGTCGCATAATGCGCTGCACAATGGCCTTCAATTTAGCTCACCTTCTGTTTCACTTTGCGGTAGGTATGTGGTCCACATATTTGGTATGCGGTGGCAAACCAAACCGCAGAATCACATCCTTCAGTCAAAAATATTCCTTTACTCCTTCGTGCATTCTTTCACTCAAAATGTCCGAGCTCGACGCGAAGATAAATTTACTACTTCTAAACACTTTAGCCTAACTCGACACCACAACACCTTAAATTACACAGCAAAATTTTCCTGGGCCTCACATTCTCCCCCGCTTAGGATCATTCGTCCTCGAATGAGAAGTAGAGTCCGCCCTAAACACTTAGCACAATATATCTGTTTTCTCACCTACCTCGAGACCCTAAATTTTCACTAGCTCCCAATTTTTTTTTTCCGAAATTTCGGCAGCATATCCTTTGTAACTAGGCCTATCCACCTGCCAAAGAACCACCAAAACCATCCTAACAACACATCCACAACTCGACAAAGCGCCACAATGTATATATCAATAACACTAATCTCAGCATTACAAGCACTACATTATCATAATGATACCTGGACATGGATTGCACATTTTTAATTCATAACACCTAGAAGGTACCTTTCAATTCAAAACCGATTGTTATACAATCAAGAGAAAATATTTTCTTTCCATGACACTTTCGGCCTCCAAGGTGGCCTCTTAGACTTACATATTTTCCAAAACACATTCACGGAAACAATCTCAACTTCCAAACGTACCTAACAAGGATGACAAATAGATACCCCTCGTAGGAAAACTATCCATTAACTTCACCTTCAGTAGTTCCACGGGGATTATACACAAAGTATCTCCAACTACCTTCCTAGACATAGGCCCATGAAAACACAGGGTACATAGGGAACAACGATGGGAAGACTTCGTACTCATAGTGTAGCATAATGTGAACTACACTTATTTCACCTTCATTATCAATTCACATAATATCTTCAAAGAGAAAATATTGAGAATAACCCGCTCACCCTCCTCAACTCTAAATCTCTACGCGAACACCCACACTAAACCTTTGATGACCTTCAACAATCACTCTAAGATGTGTTATCATAAGCTGACTAGAAAATTACCTATCGAATATATGTGATCACACGGTGATGCTTCCTATTTGACATGTTCGAACCTTCAATTCCCAACAGATATATTACGATGAGGAGCAATAGAATTCAAGATCGGGCAGGAATTATTTAGAAGTCCGTTAATGTGCCGATCAGAGTATTTCATGAGGTTATATGCTAAGAGACACGAGGATTACTACTAACAATGCTGACATGGTTAATCATTGTGACGACATCAAATATTAGGCAAATGAAGCATAGAGGTAACTAGCATGCATTGATAAGGTGGGAACCATTTTCGTGACCCTGCGATTAAAAGGGAGTGGGTTTTTCTAGACATGAGATACATGGAAGGCATGATCGCGAGGATGAAGACGTTATCATCAGTTATTTTTGGGAGGTGACGTGTTATGCAAGGGATAGTAACAATTGCTCTATTCCTTATATGCCTTGCCCTAAGAATAGTCAGCTCTAAGGAGAAATAATCAGGTATGCTACATTGGTTTGTGCCTGAGTGTAAGGAAAGTCAGTTTAGCTCCAAATGGTAAGATTCTTGCAACATGGATGTGATAGAGATTTCAGAAGAAATGCGCGAAGTTGAATTACACTCCTAATGTTAACTGACACAAGGAATCTATGCCCCAAGCCCACGAGGGTGAAAAAAGGAGTTAAACACTTATGAGATTATCATAATTCAAACAACTTAACCCTTCCCGATAATTGATCTTATATGAGATAACTAAAGATACGACGACTTGTCTTCAAAATTGATATGCTCATGATATGTGCAAAAATATGAAAGCATCTAATTTCAACCTTTCATGAGTGAAACCACATAGCTAGGTCATCTTAATATGGGGAAAAAATCATGTATTTGTTAGAGGGGTTCTAATGGTTAACATGATGCTCCGGGAAGAAGGACAAATAAAACTCCTATCCACCCAGTGAGGTGGAATGCCAAGGATAGCAAAACTCCCCGCACATGACAATGACATAGTCAATGATTCTAGAAGTTGAGTGTGTAAAGACAACGGAAACTAATAAGACAATATAAAATAATACTGGAAGGTTTGTTGATGTTCATAATGAGTTCTCATGGATTTTGACCCGAGAAGTACCCAGATGCTAATGAAAGATAGGAAATCATGAGGAGTAGGCGTTGTGCTATGATAACCCCCAAAGGTGCTTTTGTCCTTGATGGAGAGCCTATTAAGGGTTCTTATGAGGAAGGAAGTGTTATAGTGACACGTAGAAGGACACGTTCTCTCATGGTTATCGAACAAGTGTTGGGAAACTAGCATAATGAATTCACTAACTAAGGAACACAATTAACACATGTCGTGGAGGTGTAAAGAGAAAATAAACATTTGTTATGAGCTGGACATGCTTCTGCTATATTAACTCCAAAACTGCAATACAAGACCACGTCATAGGCAATCACAATACTAGGAACAAGGTGAGCTACTTACTGCAAGTGGGCACGAAAGTTATTCTAAGATGGCGACAAAATATATTCCTATGACGGAGATGTGAGGATCTCAATTTTTAGAGGGACTTTATGCACATGGTGACCATTTCGATTGACACACACTCATATTATAGGTGTTAAGGTATACTCTTATGTTACTAGACAGTGGGAAGGTTTCATGATGATATTCACAAGAGAGTAGAGTGACTACTCAAATCATAGAAGCCATATACACCAGTAAGAAGAAGAGTGACTCGAGAAGGATCGCAACTCTGGGATTCTTTAAATGGAACATGACACCACATGGTAAACTTTACGACGGTGCATGTATAGGCACAAGTGAACAGATATTGTCCATCTAAATAAAAAAAATTATAAGGAATTCATCGGGTATAGTCCCTTATTGAGAATTTGGGAAAGCCAGTGGGAAGTATTAATCCTAGAGTTATAACTCAATTCAAGGATATAATTATAGAACTTAATTCCATAAGAGGATGGAAATGAGAGAATTTGTGATAGTGTGGATTCACGAATAATACGTCTCGTTCGAGAGGTAGGTTCATGTAATGTTTTGTGATTCAGCACCTTATTAAGACCATGTTTATGAGAACTGTTCAATATGGATGTACATATACAACAAGAAAAATTGGTGTGTTGTTCATAATGATGAATTAAGGAGTGACTTACTCGGTGACTTTAGGTTGATAGGGCAATAACTTAATCGATGCCCCTCGACTCCACATCCCTAACGTACATTGGTAACATATTGATATACTACATGATCTGGTGGTGCAATGACATTAATAGGAAAAAGGGTACTCCCCTTAGAAATAAGTTCTACCAATCCCTCCATGGCTCGATACATTCTCCTAACAAACTCTTGGGCAATCTCCCTCAGATTCAATGGTGGGGTTGTTCCCTCCTTATTGTTTCAAAATCATGAATTACTCACCTTGAGATTAAGACATAGCGTGGAAATTGGCTCCCTATCTTGAGCTGTACGGAACGATCTGGAGTATCAAAGAAGTGTGAAATTCCTAAATGTCCAAATAGAATCCAACTTATAGATGTGGTCGAAAACACACCGATAAGGACTCTACTAGACACGGCTCCAAGACATCCTAGGACACTTTAAAACCTTAGGCTCTGATACCAAGTTTGTCATGCCCCAAAAACCAAGGAGCGCGACCGGCGCCCAACCGAGTAAACCCGACTGAACAAGCCTGTTAAGTTTCATTCTACCCAAACTAATTCATGAATAAAGAGGAGATGAACTCCATTAATCATACTTTGTAAATATTTCATTAACAACTCCATTTTGTTTCCATTAACAGCTTCAACCATAATGTCCAAAATATTAAAATTTTTATAGATATGAAGAAAAACATATTTTGCCAAATACCAATATTCCTAATTAAATTTCGAATATCAAACACCACCCACTACCTGTCTACGGAGCCTCTAAATACAACCGAAGAGTAATATGGAAATGTCGGCAACAAGGCTCTGGCTATACCTCAAAATACAATGTACAAGATAACCAAATGATACAACACTCCAAAATGAAGTATGGATCCCCAAGTTAGCTGAAGGGAGCGTACCACTATCATTGATCATTGCCGCCTACTGTGGAACCACCTGCATCCAAGATGCAGTGTCCCCGGCAAAAGGGACGTTAGTACTGTCGAATAGTACTAGTATGTAAAGCTAAGAATCATCTTTCAAAATAGAATAACCATACAAGAAAAGGAAATCCATAGAAACAACAAGTCACAATCAATAATATCTACACGTACAATTGAAACATAACAATATTTCAAATACGAAAGCAATACACATTTTTAGTTGGTAGATCTTTAGTACCTACAATACCGTAGTTCACGGTGCCATTATCCGCAATACCACTATTCACAATTCCATTATTCATAATACCATCGTACCCTTGGCACGGAGTCTGATCACGACTCGATCGGCTAGGTCATCTCACTTGGAGAAATTTTCCCACAATATCAATTCTCGTTTCAATTTCGGATTCAATTTTCTGCACAATACCACCATGTGTGCGGCATGGCGACCGATCACGGCCTGATCGGCTAGGCCGTCTTATTCAAGACGTTTCCATTTTTTTCATCAAGCATCTCATTCCACATTTCCCACACGTGTCTCAATTTCTTCGGCGCTGGTGGCCACATATTTCATAATTCAATTTCTTTCCATATATTTAGCATTAATATCAATTTTGTCAACAAGCCTTTCAATTCAAGATATTAAGTACACACAGGAGGAATTTTGAATCGTGGGCATATTGAGGCTTTCACAAATTTTGGCAATTTAACACAAATCCCATATCTTCAATACATCATCAAGTGACAAGATAGCATAATGCGAGCATTCAAATAAGTATTGCACACAAATTCTTACAACACAAGCCCGTTTGGAATATCATTTTCTACATCAATCAAGGTTGAAACTTACATCAATCATATGGACTCCATGGGGATTCAATTTCTAAGAAGAGGGGGTTTTATCCGCACATACCTCAATAGAGATTTTGGGCAAATTCTACTTTTTGAAATCATCTTAAAATGGTTGACTAGAGGCTCGTTTCGTAATCCGTTTCATATATTTTTTCATTTCATAGGCATCGCTAGGCACAATTATAGTCGTTATCCACATTCTATTTCCTCAGTTCATTTAATTCGTTTTAAAACATCTTTATAGTTTATCAATAACTAGACACACTCAATCAAGATATTAAGTACACATAAGAGCATTTAGGAGTATTAAGCATATCGCATTTTCCTCAACTAATTGGTATACCGATTTTTATTTAAAATACAAATCAAAGCCATACCATTTTAATAAGAAACCAATACTTTAAACATATATCGTTCAATATAAGGCTCGTTCGGAATAATCAAGTTTTAGGAATTTATAGGGGATAACCCGAAACGTAGAAATTAGGGATTTTGGCCGATCATATTTAAGCTTACGGAAACATTATGGAATTCAATTCCGAGAGAGGAAGATTAGCCAACATACCTGGTTGAGCTTTCCTTAAGTTACTACAACACACCAACACCTCTAGCAATAATAATATATAAGGAGAAAGCGAAAATCGATTAATAACTAGAAAGATTACCCATGATGTAACTCTCTTAGGAATTTCATCAAACACCCTATAATGGGAATTCCTTCTTCCCTAAACAAATTTTAATAAGAATTACCCACATTAGTTCATTAATCCCATATACTACAACTTAGTGTCACATGCATGGCCCATTTCTAATCCCCACAATATATTTGAACTCTTAACCCTTTTGCGTGCATGTTCTGGAAGTAGGAATTACCCGGATGGAGGACAATCTAGTGACTATCTTGCTTGATTCTTGAAGAGTTGAGCAAAATTTGGATGATTGAAAGTCTAGGTTCCCTCTTTCTCTCTCTATATTGATCGTTCCTCTCTCTAAAATACTCAGAATGTCGCATCCAAATGAAGCCCCAAACGTTATTTATTAAATAGGGCCGGGTTATAAAATAGAAAAATTGACCCTCTGACTGAGATCTGCGGTCGCATATGCGACCACATAATGATTATGCGGACCGCAAAATGGTCGCACGATTGATGCTCAGAACTGGGGTGTTTCGTGTTGGATATACGGAAGGTATGCGGTCCGCAGACCTATTATGCAGTCGCAAAATGCACCGTAGACCTGATATGTGGTCGCATAATGCGCCGCACAATGGCCTTCAACTTAGCTCACCTTCTGCTTCACTTTGTGGTTGGTATGCGGCCCACATATTGGTTATGCGGTCACAAACCACACTGCAGAATCACATCCTTCAGCCAAGAATATTCATGTACTCCTTCGTGCATTTTTTCACTCAAAAAGTCCGAGCTCGCCGTGAAGATAAATTTACTACTTCTAAAGACTTTAGCCTAACTTGACACCACAAGACCTTAAATTACACAGCAAAATTTTCTGGGGCCTTACAGATTTCTACCCAATTAAATGCAAGTATAAGATAAAACCCCTTTCCCAATTTCCTAATACCCCAAAATGTTATTACAAGAATTATTATAGACCCGGAATGAATAGCCCAGACATACACCCCAGAGATACACCTGGCCAGGCCTGGCCTTCATTCTCACAGTTCACCACTGCCCAAGGTTACATACTCATGGACATAAGGCAGCCAGGAATTGAGTGATTCACCTAGTGAGCACAAAATAGAGTTGAGCATATAGAACCATGGCCCTAGTGTGTCAGAGTTCCCAATGTCTTCAAGAACCCAGGGCAGTGCTCATACTAGGGAGCTTAACAAAGACAGTTCAGAGGAGGGATTAGGGACCAAATCCTAGTGTGTCAGAGTTCACAAGGGTCTCAAATTAATCCTGAGCAGTGCTCATACTAGGCAGGCCAAAGGACAGAACCTAAGTAGCCTTCGCTTTCAGTTGGCTAAGAATGGGATTCAAAAAGAGCTTAGGTGATAGGTGAAAGAAAGGGCCAAAATTGAGAAACAGGAATTGGGGGATTCATACATGATCAAATCGAGCCAACCAAGCAAACATTTAAGTAAATCTTAGAACTCAGAAAAACTAGCTTAATGAAACTGATAAACAGGTTTCATAGTTAGCACAACAACAGTCACATGCTAAAGAAAAGTTGACAAAAGAATATGTTTGCAGGATTGGCAAGATCATAGACGCAGAATAAGTTAAAACATGGTTGAATTATGCTAAGTACACAACCT
Source organism: Nicotiana knightiana (assembly GCA_005239525.1). Taxonomy (NCBI): domain Eukaryota; kingdom Viridiplantae; phylum Streptophyta; class Magnoliopsida; order Solanales; family Solanaceae; genus Nicotiana; species Nicotiana knightiana. The sequence continues at coordinate 37,177 of ML422164.1, read as the reverse complement.
AGTGTTATTACCAAGAAAACAGAACAACATTGTGATGAGTCAAATAATCATATAAGGGGGAGAGCATCATGTTAGCAGAGGGGTGAAATTATAGTTACAAATTAAGACACCTATACAAACTATTCCTTAGAGTAGCAAGTAACATTGTCATAGTGGTCTAATTAACAAAAGATGATCCAGTTTGTATCAAAGATTTATCTCAAGGCAACAATTGAAACATGATGAGACAACTATTCCAAATCACAAGCAAACACTAGAGGAGTGTGGGGTCGAATGATCATGTTGACACAATAGCATAGAAGCAGATTATGCCTATAAACGAGAGTCTTAACACAGGCTGACACACAAGTGAGGCATTCACTACAGGGATTCAGGACAAGTGAGTAAACATGTTCATAGGCATTCTGGAGTCAGCCGGTTCATACACTAACTGAATAGACCTTAAAAAAGATTAGATAACTTCAGAACTGGTAACATTAGGAGAATTTAAGTGTTAAAGTGACTAAGACATACAGAGTTGATAGAGCAATGCCTAAACATCACTCAAAAGCACATTGAACCATAGATTCAGTAGTAATAACATATGCAAATCAGAGATATGTAAAAATAAAATTGTAGAAGTCAAGTGACTCACCAGTTAAGCAAAAATGCACAAAATAATAGAAGTCCACAGTATTCTGAGTAGCAAGATCTTAGAACTAAATGGCCTTGGCTTCCAGCTGGCCAAAGTCAGAATATAGAAGGCAAATCAGGATCACTTTAGTTCTAGTAAGGATATAGTGAGTTCAGAAAGAAAGGTTCCCTAAAGGGAATGGGGAAGGGTTTATATAGTGGTAGAAATTAACACAGAGACATGGAAAACACATCAATCGGATGCAAGAAAATATTTCGGAATAAACTAGAAGCAATTTTAGGGCACAAAATCAAAGATTCGGTAAATCAGGGAAACACAAAATAATACCAAAACACAAAATCGTTCAGAATATTGAAGGCAAATACTAAAGTAAAAATTAGGGAAACATAAGGAAAAAGAGTAATCAAACACATAAAAGGGAAGATTCATCAGAATCAGTAAGGAAAAGGAAAAATCTCAAACCATAATTTTAGGGAACGTGTAAAATCGGCATGATATACAAAAAAAAGCAAATATCACATAGAATAGGATGAATAGAGACAGACTATTATTAAAAATTAGAAAATCGAACCCATTCTGGTTCGATTGAAAGAGGTTTGAAAACCCTAATTTAGGGTAGGTAAGAATCATTAACAGATATGGAAAATATTCGTACTTACCAAGAATAAATGATGAACATAGACAAAATAATTAGAGAAATCAGAGATTTGAACCGATTTAGTTCGATTTTGACGAGATTTGCTTGCCATGTTAGGCAAGCAACTTGGTAACACCACAGAATAGTAAAAATTAGTGAGGGGAGGTAAATAAGGCAAGAGAATCAATGTTTGATTCCATTTTAGGGCCAGATTTGGAGAGGTTGAGAGAGACGGCGGCTAGGGTTCGTGAGAGATGAGAGGATTCAAGGGCGGCGGGGTGGTGAGGAATGATTAGGTTAGGGGTTTGGTTTGAATTAAAGGGAAGGGTGTAACGTGGACCGTTGATCTCAGAGATCAACGGCCACGATTTAAAAGAGTTTTGGGTCGGGTAGTTTAAACGGGTCATGACCGGGTATGGGGTTGGGCTAATTGGTCTTGGGTCAGGGGTAATTGGGCTAGTGTAAGGATATTGGGCTACTGTATTGGGTAAGTTTAGGTCCGAAAATAGAAGGAATTTAGGGCTAGATTTTAAATACCCAATTTTCATCAAATAAATAATTTATGAAAGTAATAAATAAATAAAAAATATCATTTGTGCCTAGAAAATGATTAAAAATAAATAATTAACATTATAAAAATGTAAAAAGTCAACTTCTGCAAAATAGTGCAATTAAATATGCGTATGGGCTATTATTGCAAATATATGCAATTTAGCCACACAAAAAATGCAATTATAATTACAAGAAATGCACTGAATTTTTTTTAAAAAAAAAACTCATATTGATATAAGTGATAAGCTTAGGTGATTAAATAATCATAAAAATAATTTGGAAGATGATTATTGGATATTTATATAATAGAAATGCAGAAATAAATTTGTTTAAAGCCTTTAAAAATTATGGAAAATTATAAACATATTTGTGTATGCTTATAAATCAAATGATGATGCATATGCACTATTTAGAAAGTACACATATATATTTGAAAAGTATGAGGGAAAAATTGGGTATCAACACTAATGGTTCAACTAAACCACTCGATGATTGCCTAAGTCAACACAATAGTCACAAGGTCACTAACTAGAGTCATTTCTTTCCAAAAACTTATTTTTAACCATAAACATGTAGTTAAGTGTGTTGGTACCAAGTGAAGCATGCTTGACCCGATTTTAGTCATTAATACTACTTTTTTTACCTAACATAAAAAATGGACTCAATCCCTTAAGAAGGTTGTCACGCCATCCATTGTTGGGAAGAGCCACTCGGTTCACACAAAACCCACCTTTGGAAAGAACCATAGCATTAAGAAAACCAAAGTTTTATTGCTCACTTAAACATCAAAAGAAGCTACCAAATCAAGAAAGAAGCTATTAAAGTGAATAAGAATCTAGACTACTAAGAAAACAAAATAAAGAAGCTATGAAATAAACTACTAAAAGTAAGACAAATGAATATACAAACCGAGGGGAATAGAATATATACATCAAAAGAGAGGGAGGAATATATACATAATGAAAGAAAAAATAAAGATAAAATAAAAAGAGTATTAAAGTTATTACAGGCCAATATCATCAATCAAACCAACCAAAATAGACCACACCCCCCCCCCCCCCCCGAATAAAAATAAGCATTGTCCTCAATGCTTAACAAAAATCAGAATAAGGAAGGGTAGAGAGTAAAGAGAACTCCCTATGTGGTCTCAGTGTGCATTCCATCATCACCACCCTCGAGCTCCTCCAACTGGATCTCATCATCCTCTGCTCGGGGAGTAACGGGGTTGGTGAACATCTGAAGCACCTCCTCAGTAGTATGGGCAGCAAGGCCTGGCTCGTCAGACTGGCCAGCTGGTGCCTCTACTGATGTTGTTGTTGGGTCTGCTAGTACTAATGGATCTGTCTCCATCAGTAAGTCAAATGGGAGATCGCCAGCTGATGCAATATTGGTCACTCCTTTCTCAATCTATCCACTAATTTCTTCGATGCTTGAGATTTCCTCATCTTCTTCACATGTTTGCCCAACTCCTCAATAACTCCCCCATGTGCCACCATTGTATCCATTATGGTCTTCTAATTGCCCAAGATCTTCTTTAATGTTTCCTCCACTGATGGAGGATCCTGTTGTGCTGCTGGTTAGAAGACTGTGTTGCAACAGCAATGGATATGTCAGACAGCTTTGAAGTAGCTGTCTATATCCAGTTGTTGAGACTCGCCAATGTCTGGGAGACTCGCAGCACCGTCAGCAGATATGTGGATGAAGTAGGCACTCGTACTGATGTCGATGGTCTAAAAGATGAAGGTGGTGGCATACAGCTGTAGAAGTGGAAGTACCGGCTGCTGCGGAAGGCATGGCAGCTGTAGAAGGCATAGGAGTTGTAGAAGGCTCAGCAGCTGAATCTGTAACCACCACCGATGGCTCATCAGACTGGCCAACGGTGGCAGTTTCCTTACCCGTGAACTTTGGGTTTCCTGGACCTTGCAAGGAGTACCATGAGAAGGGATTCTTGGCCCGCACTTTTGTATTAAAACTCCTCGGCTCCACTTTTGCATCCGTGAGCTATTCTGTGAGGGTGTTGGGATATGGGTAGAAACTTTCACCTTTTCGGACAACCCCTGACATGTTGGCCGACATGATGGCACCTACATTGATTGGGTACCCAGCCATAATAGATTCCACTAAAACTACCTCGAGGATTGGGAGATTGTTCTCATTCTGGCTTGGATCTATCCGGCTACGCACAAAGGTTTTCCACCCTTTTGCTTCAAAATTGAGGGTGGCCCGTGCAATTGGAACCCCTGTTGTGATCCACGGTGGTGGTGGTCCTTGAGCTGCCAAGATCTCTGCTAACCAAGGGCGAACTGTATCACCCATATCAAGCTAATCCTAAGTGTTCAGAGTGTTTTGGTCGAATCTGACCTTCAAGTTCCTCACTTTTGTCACTTTGGTACCCTTCTTGATGTGTGCCACATTGGCATAGAATTCTCATAACAAGTACTCTTTGGCATCCATAACACTCTAGGTGAACCACATCCACCCCTTGTGCTCCCTGGATTGCTTAAGGACATCTGGATTGTATTTATCCAAATCCTTCAGTAAGAAATGTCGCTCAAGTGTGAGCGATCTCTGGGGCCACCACTCTCTGAACTTTGTGAAGGATGTCAAGCTTACAAACCTATCTTCCCATATCTCCTTCTTCTTCGACCTCTCTAGGCATCCCACTATAGTGTCACCTCCTCTACCATCATCAGGAACATTATCATCATCATCTACTGCAACTGGTGCAGAGGGAGTGTGTGTAGAGGAGGGTTCTGAACCTTGGCTACCAACATCTAAATCCTCAGAAGAACTTGTAATGGTGGAGGGTTCATTGCAAAGTTGGTATCTCCTCGGGAATTGTGATGGTTGGTACTGGGCCTCGAGTTGTTCCTCCATTGAGTGACCCTCGGAGGCTTCCCTAGACGGGATGTAAGATCTGGATTTTGAGGGCTCTGTTTCCCTAACTCTCCCTGTGGTTGGCTTTTTGGCCAATGCTTTCTTCTGCACTCACAAAGGTCGAGTACCCTTTCCTTGGCCTCGGGAGGGCCCACCCCTCCCTTTAGATTTATCACCTTTGCCTCATGATCGAACCATTGTCTGCAATAAAAGGTATATAAGTCAGTTAAAGCTTAGATGCATTCTTAACAGTTGCAGAAAAATAGTGCACAAATGAAAAGGTGCGGTCCGCAAAATATTGAGGGCGGCCGCAGACTTCAGTTGTGCGGGCCGTACAATTTTAAAGTGCTTTCGCACATCTGAAGTGAGGACCACACAATTTTGAGTGCAGCCGCACAATACTAGGTTCAGACTACTAGTTCTCTGAAGTTTCAAAGTGCAGTCTCACACATTTTTATGCAGACCGCGCAATTTTTTGCGGACAACACAATTTCATGTGCGGCCGCACAATTCAAAATATAGCGGAACTGACTTAGGTTTTGCAATTTGTTTTGCATAATTAAGACATGGTATCGGACAATTAATCATGATACATGGTTTACCCAACCCCAAATGAGTGCATATGATATTACCCACACAATTTTAAGCACATTTGAAGAACATTTGACATTTTAGGCCTAAAAATAACTATACTAATTAAGAACAAAAAACTAAGAAAAATTGAAAAACCTAAACATGAATTGAACATACCAGTAATGAAGGATGCATGGATGAATCTAAACTGATGAAATGAAGGTGGAGTGTGAAACAAATTTGCATGCATTGTGCTAGCTTAGGTCTCAAGAGCTCAGAGTGTGTAAAGTTTTGAATAGTGCTATGAGGACCTATTTATAGGTTTACCAAATTAGGTCAAAAATATGGTTGAGTGCGGCTGCACAATTTTGAGCACGGTTCACACTCTTTACCTGAACCAAACTGAATCTTTGCGGTCCGCACAAAAGAGAGTGCGGCCACAGAAATTTGTGCGGACCGCACAATTTTAAGTGCGGCCACATAATGGCCATTTCTCTGCAATTCCAAACTTCACAGAGTTGGATTTTTGGGTCTCCAGTTGTGCGGCTGCAGATTCCTCTCTGCTACGGCAATTAATTTTGTGCGGTCCGCACTTTTTCAACACTTGGCCATTTTTTCTCGAGCACAGTACCTGCAATGCACACTCATTCCTGCAATTCACTTCAAAACGAGTTAGCTCAAAACAAAACTTATCTAAAAAGAAGAAAAAGAGAAATGAAAGAAACATGGGTTCCTCCCAAGAAGCGGTTGATTTAACGTCACGACACGATGCAGATTACCATCTATCACTTGAAATGAATTAATGCCACGACGTGGGCATCATCAACTTTTCCAAGATAATGCTTCACCTGTTGACCATTGACTCTAAACATTTCATCATTTTTATTCTTCAAGTCTAATGCACCAAAGGGTGTTACCTTCACAACCTCAAATGGACCACTCCACTTAGACTTCAATTTTCCCAGAAACATCCCTAACCGAGAGTTGAACAATAACACAAGATCACCTTCTTTAAACTCCTTGATTAGGATGTACTTGTCATGGAGATAATTCATCTTGTCCTTATATAAGGAAGAAATTGTATATGCATGATACCGAAATTCATCAAGCTCATTCAATTTCACCACCCTTAAGTTGGTTGCGACATCCCATTCAAGATTAAGCTTCTTCAATTCCCACATAGCCTTATGCTCATGTTCTACCGGAATGTGACAAGCTTTCCTGAATGCTAACCGGTATGGAGACATACCAATCCGTATTTTGTAAGCCGACCTATAAGCCTAAAGAGTATCATCAAGTTTCTTCGACCGATCCGTCTGGTTGGTATTCACTATCTTTGACATAATACTCTTGATCTCCCGGTTGGAGACTTCCACTTGCCCCCTTTCTTGAGGATGATAGGGGGTCGAGACTTTGTGAGTGACACCATACATGGTGAGTAAGATATCAAAAGCTTTGTTGCAAAAGAGCGTCCCCCGTCACTTATAATGGCCCTTGGAGTACCAAATCTTGTGAAGATGTTCTTTTTCAAAAATGCCACCACACTTCGAGCTTAATTGTTGGGTAATGCCACGGCTTCAACCTATATTGACACATAGTTCACAGTTACAAAAACGTAAGTGTTCCCACAAGAGCTCACGAACGGTCCCATGAAATCAATGCCCCACATGTCAAAAATATCAATTTCCAAGATGGTGGTGAGGGGAATCTCATATTTCTTAGAAATATCACCGGCCCTTTAACATTCATCACAACCCTTGACTAGATCACTAGTGTCCTTGTAGAGAGTAAGTCAATAGAATCCACAACTCAATACTTTTTCCGCCGCTCTCTCCGCTGTGGTGACAACCATATGGTGAAGAGTGTAAATACTCAAGAATTTCCACTTGTTCTTCCTCCGGCACACATCGTCGAATCACACCATCGGTAAAAATCAGGAAGAGATACAGCTCATCCTAATAATAGTCAAGGAAATCCCGTTTGAGCTTCTTCCTTTGGTTTGAAAAGAACTCATTCGGTACAATACCACTCACAATATAATTTGCCAAGTCGGCGAACCATGGCATCCCGGTCATTTAAATGGATAGAAGTTTCTCATCGGGGAAGGAATAATTTATTTCAAGGCCGTCATGTGGCCTCCCCTCCTCCAAGCGAGACAAATGGTCCGCCACTTGGTTTTCACTAGCCTTGCAGTCTTGAATTTCTAGATCAAACTCTTTCAATAGAAGCACCCACCGCATTAGCCTTGCCTTTGAATCCTTTTTACTTATTAATTACTGAAGCGCCGCATGATCGGTGTGGACAATCACCTTTGTACCCATAAAGTACGGACGGAACTTCTCCATAGCAAAGACAATAATGAGTAGCTCTTTTTCGGTCACAGTGTAATTGACTCGGGCATCATTCATGGTCTTACTAGCATAATAGACCGAATGGAAGATTTTATTGATACCTCGCCCCAAAACTGCTCCGACCGCCACATCACTTGCATCACACATGAGCTCGAAAGGCAAGATCCAATCCAGTGCGGTATTAATAGGAGTAGTAGTCCCTTCATGCAATCCTCGTTGAAATGGAACTTGGCATCCTTCTCCAAAAGCTTACACAAGGGGTTCACCACTTTGGAAAAATCCTTGATGAATCAGTGATGGAACCCTGTATAACCTAAGAAGCTCCTCACTCCCTTCATGGATGTAGGGGGTGGGAGTTTAGAAATCACTTCTATCTTGTCCTTTCCGACCTCAATACAATGCTTTGGAATTTTGTGGCTGAGGATAATGTCTTCCTCGACCATGAAGTGACATTTCTCCCAACTCAATACCAAGTTTTTGTCCTCACATCTTGCTGAGACCTTATCCAAAATTTTCAAGAAATCATCAAAAGAATTCCCGACCACGGAAAAATCATCCATCAAAACCTCAAGAAAATCCTCTACCATGTCGGTGAAGATAGCCATCACACACCTTTGAAAAGTCGTCGGTGCATTACATAACCCAAATGTCATCCGCGAGAATGCGAAAGTACAATAGGGACACATGAAAGTATTATTCTCTTGGTCCTCCGGAGCAATACGAATTTGATTATAGCCGGAATATCCATCAAGGAAACAATAGAAAGCAGGGCCGGCCAACCTATCAAGCATTTGATCAAGGAATGGAAGTGGGAAATGATCCTTATTTGTGACTTAGTTGAGCTTGCGATAGTCCATACACACTCTCCACCCAGTCACCGTTCTTGTAAGAATCAAATCGTTCTTGTCATTGGTGACCACATTCATGCCCCCTTTCTTTGGGACACATTGCACCGGAGAGGTCCACGAGCTAACAGAAATGGGGTAAACAACCCCGGCATCCAACCATTTTATGATCTCCTTTTCACCACCTCTTGCATTACTTCATTTAATCTTCTTTGATGTTCCACGGAGGGTTTGGAATCCTCCTCCAAAATAATCTTGTGCATGCAAAGGCGGGGCTTATACCCCAAATATCTTCCAATGTCCATCTGATAGCTTTCTTCCTCTTTTGTAGCACCGCCAAAGTAGAGTCTACCTGCATGCTAGTAAAACAAGAGGAAAGAATAACGGGTAAAGTAGAACATGGGCCAAGAAACTCATCCCTTATATGTGTAGGCAATGGATTTAACTCCAAAGTGGGAGGCTCCTTGATTGAGGGCTTTGTTGGAGGAGTCTTCAGGTTCTCAAGATCTAAGGACAGTTTTCGGGGTTCATAAGTGTACGACCCCATTCCTTGCAATGCATTCACACATTCCACATAGCCATCCTTCTCATAATCATCATGATTAAGCAATACGGCCTCCAAAGTATCATCAACATTCATCATGACACCAGCATCATCAACAATCACCTCAGTCACTAAGTCCACAAGCAAACAAACTTCATTGCTATTCAGTTGCCTCATAGATTTGCACACAGGGAAAACCACCTTTACATCACCCACCCAGAAGGTGAACTCACCGGCTTCCACATCAACAAGAGCCTTCCCCGTAGCAAGGAAAGTTCTACCCAAGATAATAGGCACCTCATAATCCACTTCATAATCAAGAATCACAAAGTCCGCCGGGAGGATGAACTTATCAACACGAACCAATAAAACATCAATAATACCCTATGGCCTCTTAATAGTACGATACGCCATTTTTAACCTCATAGATGTGGGTCTTGGTTGCCCAATTCCCAAAGTTTTGAGCACCGATTAGGGCATCAAGTTGATACTCGCCCGTAGATCACAAAGAGCTTTGGAATAGTTAGCACTTCCAATGGTGCAAGGGATTATGAAAGCACCGGGATCTTCTAATTTTGGAGCCATTGAGTGAACAATTGAACTCACTTGACGTGTCATCTTTATAGTCTCACAATTCATCGACCTCTTCTTCGTCACCAAATCTTTCATGAACTTTTCATAGCCGGGCATTTGTTCCAACGCCTCAACCAATGGCGCATTAATGGATAAGCTCTTCATCATGTCAATAAACTTCTTGAATTGGTTCTCCCTATTTTGCTTAGCAAGCCTTTGAGGGTATGGAAGAGGATGTCTTGGCATTGGTGCCTTAGCCTTTGGCACTACTGGTTCCGATATGTCAACAATGTGATCCCTAGACGCTTTCCATTCTTCTTGTGTATCCTCCTATTTTCATCAATATCAATTCTCACTTCGTCATTATCTTGAACCACATTGCTTGGAATCTCATATTCTTGAATAACTTTATCATCCTCCACAATTCTTCTTTGATTTGAGGTGGTTGCATCCCCATCTTTTCCACTCCTTGTGGTTACGTCCATGGTATGTCCCGTGTTGTTCCCACGCTTTGGGTTCACTACCGTGTCACTAGGTAGTGCCCCCTTAGGACGAGTGTTTAAAGCTTGCAAGATTTGCCCTAATTGAACCTCATTTTTGGATTGAAGTATTGTGAGAGGTTAGTTGAGCATCGGAGTCGGCATTTTCTCCATCATTTGTTTATACATATTCTCAATTCGCCCCATCTCATCATTGGAGGAGCTAGACACATGAGATGGATAGGGAGGTAGGTTGCTTGGTTGTTTATACATCGGGGGCCTTTGAAAGCCCGACCCACGATTCCCTTGGTTATTATTCCAACCCTCTTGGTTGTTGCCTCCCCAATAACCTTGATTTTTTCCACTCTAATTGCTTCGATTATTTTGATTCCAATTACCTTTATTGTTGTTATCACCACTCCAATTGCCTTGGTGGTTTTTATTGTTCCAATTTCCTTGATTACCTTGAGATCTCCATTGTTGTTGATTCGGGCCTTGAGAGTTGTTTCTTTGCCCTTGGTAGGTGTTCACATATTGCACTTCTTCCTCTTGTTTATTGTATATTCATCTTGGTCAAACCCACTATCATCTTCCACATATTGTTCCACACAGTTTTGCACTTGTTAACCCTTTTTCCTTCGCTTGCTCACCATCATATTCACACCTTCCATTGTATTCACTTTCTTAGGACCTTGAACTTGTTGAATTTGAGCTTTGGCTAATTGATTCATTGTGGTGGTCAACTCGGCAATTTCTTGCCCATGATCATGCAATTCCTTGTGTAGGTGAATCATATTAGGGTCACCTTCGGGAACATTTTCTCTACTTTGTCATGCCGATGAAGTATTTGTCATCTCATCTAAAATCTCACAAGCTTCGGCATATGTCGTTGTCATGACATTTCCACCGGCAAGTTGGTTAACCATACATTGATTGGTATCATTGATCGCCCTATAGAAATTTTGTTGAAATCATAGCCTCAGTCATATCATTATTCGGGAACTCTTTCACCATAGTAGGGTACCTCTCCCAAATCTCGTGCAAGGACTCATTGGGCTCTTGCTTGAATGCTAGAATCTTGTCACGAAGAGTAGCCATATGCCCTGGTGAAAAGAACTTGGAAATGAATTTCTCCGCCAACTCATCCCATGTATGGATAGAATGGTTTGGAAATCTTTGTAACCAAACCAAGGGCTTCCCCCGTAGAGATAAGGGGAATAGCCTCAACCTTGGAGCATCTTCGGAGACGTTGGTCTGTTTACTCCCCCCAGCAAGTGTCCACAAACCCCTTCAAGTGTTTGTATGAATTTTGACGCGGAGCCCCGGTGAAGAATCCTCGTTGCTCTAGAAATGTGAGCATAACATTAGTGATTTGGAATTTGCCCGCCCTAATGCGGGTCGGGGCTATGGAACTTGCGTATCCTTCGTTTGGCAACACCCGGTGTGGAGCCGCTCTTGGTTGAGGTGGGAGAGGTATGGGAACATTGTCTTGAGATGGTCGACCTCGCCTATTTGCTTGAGGTTCAAGAGGAACCTCATCAACTTGGTCATCATCCACATCCTCCCCCAATACCTATAATTATTTCACAAGAAAAGTCAGTAACCCGGAAGGAAAGGAAGGCAAGTCACACACAAAACAAAATATATAGCTAAATACATTTTTAGTTCCCCGGCAACGGCGCCAAAAATTGATGTCGCCCAAATTCACACCACTTATTGGGATTGTGAAGCAATCGATGCAATTATAATTACCCAACTTTGAGTCGGGATTGATTCCCCACGGAGCTTATATGGGATTAGATATATACTCGGACTAAGCGTACGACATGCCTAAAATGAACTTCCACATATTTTTTTATTTTTATATACTTCTAAAATTGAGCTATTGCTTGCAAATGTAAAGCTAGATAACAATATTTTTGGTGGTGTTGTTTTTCAAGTTTATAAAAGATCTAGGGCTGTGACTTTCACCTCGGTGTTTACCTAACGGATTGTGGGCTTTAGGGCAGGTTTCATTGGTCGGGGTGTAATATAGAAATCAACACACAATTACCCACTCGATACATCTTGGTAATAGAGTGGTTTTTCCCAATTGACTTTATCAAGTACAAATGGGTAATTGACAAAACCGTTGATATATGCTCAAGTCGGGTTTTAGTATCTCTAGATTCAACCCTTTAATTGGGGCTATCAATTTCTTATGTTCACCCCAATTTCTTGTTAGCCAAGTTTTCCTAGACTTAGTCTCTCTTTCTCAAGTAGAGACTAAGTCAATTAGGCATTAATTAATGTTTGCAACTATTAATTCTTAAATTAAAGAAGGAAGTAGGCCAAATATCACACACCCAACCTTAAACAATCCCTAAATCAAACACCCATTAGGTACCCACAGTAGGGTTGGGTCACAACCCTAGCTAGAAATTTAGCTACTCATAGATAAAAATGAAGAAATTTAGATGATAAAGGGATGAAAATCTAATATAAAATAGAAAAACTATTACAAAATTTCCCAAAGTAGTAAAATAAAACGGCTCCCTACTTTCTGAAGCTCAAACTTGACCTAAATTTGACAAAAAAAAACTATTTATACACAGCTAAAATTTTCAGACAAAATTGCCCTTTCGTAGGTTCTGTGGCCGCACAATGTTGTGTGCGGTCCGCACTTTGAAGCTGAGCTTGACATGAGGGACTTCTGTGATCGCACAATTCTGAATTGGGGCCGCACTTATTCAAGTTCTAAGGACTGCACATTTATGAGTGCGGCCGCACTCTTGAATTTTGCATCCGCACAATAATAATGTGGTCCGCACTCTTGAATTTTGCATCCGCACAATAATAATGTGATCTTCAATCTTATGCGGCCACACAATTATTGTGCAGTCCGCACTTTGCAAAGAGGCTCTAATAGAATTCCCTTCATGGTCTGTGGCCGCACTCAACATTTGTGCGGTCCGCACTTTGCTCTTTTTGTTTGGTTTTTATCCTTGTCCAAAAATACTCCTTCTTGAGTTGAATTTCATCCTTTTGGCTCATTTTCCAATACTCCAACAAGAAAGCATATTTTATCATTTTTCGGGAATACCTTTAAGCATTTTTGAGCTAAAACGAAAGTAAGAGAGTGCAAATAAGTAGTCATGTAGATCACCACTAATGTAAGCTTACTCGGTTTGAAATCACGTAGCGCTTTTTCGGCATGTAATGAAGGCTTTTGGAATAAGGTGGGAAATTTTGGAATAGAACAGCTTTATCTTTCCTTAAGCACTCCATTTTCTCTTTTTGACTCATGCTTTGTCTACTCTTTGAGTAATTTTCTTTTTCCTTAGGGGAACTAGAGAGACTTGACATCACTCTTTCTTGGTCATGATATTCATATTCTCCTTCATTATTTTGTCCATGCTTTGCACTTTTGCTTTCTTTTGAATCCTTTTCAACCCTTCAAATTATTCACTTTCTTTTTGTGTTTTTCTTTTGTTCTTTATTTCTTCTTCTTTGTATTTCCTTTTCTTCATTTCTTTTCTCTTTTTTGTGCCTTGATACCACATTCAAACTCCTCGTCTCTCTCCCACACTTATGTTTTCGCCCTTTGTTCTCATGATTGCTAAGGAAATCTCGGGTACCAAGAGAGGGTTGGTCATTATAAAACGGGTAAAGGCTTGTAACATGGTTATCGAATGAAAAAGGCTTTAGGCTCAAACGGTTTAACTAGGGATAACATCATTGGTGGGCCATGGAAAGTTTCACAACGGTTTAAGGAGAGCTTACAATCACTTCTCAAGCCAAGCAAAACTTAGAATTTCTCCTAGAAACACATTCGGGGCAAGTTCCAGACCATTAGCACGGGTACTTAGACTTGAAACAAAACATCTCACCTCTCACATAGCTTGATTGTTAAAGAGGATAGAGTCAAAGGCCCATAACAACCAAATTCAAGATTGAAAATTGCTAATGGTTCAACTAAACCACTCGATGATTGCTAAGTCAAGACAAGAGTCACAGTCTCACAATACCGGGAGCATCAACTTGAACTCTGAAGCGAGAGTTGGCATCTTCCACTATATCACACTCCCCCTAAAGAGCCTGGCCGTCGTCCTCAGTTGGTGTAACTAGCTCAACAGATTGAGCTTTCTGTTGAGCTGATGAACGTTGTCTTCTATGTAGAGAAGCCCTTCATCATTGGATTCACCTTCATCATCGATCCATAGTGTATGCGGTTAGCTCGGGCGTGACGCTCTTCACATTTTTATTTTTACCCTCGGTCGTAGAGGAACATCGCCTTTTTTGTTGCTTGTTCTCCGATCGGGGACTCCAAGAGGAAGCACTTGCACCGGAAGCAGGTCTGATGACACCCCTTCCGACGAAGGCTTCCTGCATCGACCTCGCTGCATCTGCAGGATCATTCAAAGGGTACTCCTCGAGGACGATAATAGAACCCTATGGAAGACATGAGTTCAATAGAAAGAGAAGTTAGCCAGTTTTCTTATATGCAAGGTAAAAATAGGATTAGTTAGAGAATCAACTTACCATGATATTTGACCTTCTATCCATATTTGAGTTCCAGTACTTTCCACCAGCGGGTCTCAGGCGTAGTAACATCCAAAATCTTCTGGACCCAATGGTCCAAGCCTTCAACCCTTGGTGGTGTCCACCCAGTTGCTAAAATAGTGAAAAAATAAGGATCACTAACAACATGAAGTGATCTTTAATCAGATAAAAGACTACGTTGAACTTATGTGTATGATTACATGATTCATAAAAGGATGGAGTTGTGGCCGGGATGGTGTCCCTGGTGGCAAGTACGACAAACTTCTCCATCCATCCCCGGTCGTTATCATCATCCATGCTAGTGAGCAAAGCAGGGAAGTTTATCATTCTCCCACCGAAAATCTTGGGGGAAAAAAGGTTCATTAGTCAAGCCAGGGAGAGCTCTTCCCCCGTCTCCTGGCATAGCCGTCGAAGACAGGCTACCATCCACCACACAGAAGGGCTCACCTGCACCATGCAGACTTGTAACGGAAGCAAAACTCCAAGATTACGTAGTCAAGTCCCTCTCTCAATGATAATGGGCCCAAAGTGAAGGGATATGTGTAAACGTATGTAAAACCTTTCTTGGGGAGAGTTAATCGATGCACCAGATCGGGAGCGATGATGTTAAAATCATGGCAGCTACAGTCTTTCTTCACAGCAGGAATGCTAGAAGGAAAGATGGAATAAGGGTACACACCAACAGCCCATGTGCGGGAGTTAGAAGAAAGAAATGTTTCTTCAAAATCCTTGGTTGTACGGAACTTTCTAGGGATAATGGTGCTCACCATTAGAGGTGCAGCATCATCAGTGCTTTCCTTGTTCTTTGAAGAGCTGGAGTTTTTGGAAGAGGAGGCTATAGTTAGCATAAGTAAGTAAAGTTTCTCTGAAGAAGAAGGTTAAAGAAAGTTGAAAGCAAGAAATAGTTGAGTAAGAAAAGTTGAGAGACCATGAAAATTTGTGAAGTGTAAAAGAAGAAGATTGAAGTGTATAAGTAAAGGAATATGCGGCTAAAATCGTGGCCATGATTACCTCAAGAACCGGCAAAAGTACTCTTAAATCGTGAAGTGATGCGTGTTCTGGAATTAAATGCGGAGATACGTGCATCTAATCAAGCGTTAGAATCTTTTCAAAGGAGATTAGAAAATTTCCCGCCAAGAAAGGTGTCTTCACCAACTTCTCAATGATACAAGGATGTGCCACCGAAAAGCTGGGAGACTATCTGTATAGGATAAAATCAGTTCACATTAGATAGTTGCATAATAGAGCGACACGTGAAACCAGAGATAGACAGATAGTGATACAGGTGGGAACCGATATGGGAGGCAGCAGCTTTGGTTCGCACCGGAGAACCCCCGAAGGGAATATTGCTAATGAAGGCAAACGAGTGCCTGCCACCCGGTAGTATTCAATGAAAAATATTCTGCAATATTAAATATACAGTCTGTTATAGAGAATTATGGCATTCATAATCTGCCATTACACATTCTTTAATGGCCCCCATTATTTTCATTTAAGAGAGGCTTGATCCTAGGACCTTGTTCCTTAGGTGCAACTATAAATAATGATTTTAACAGTCATTGTAGGGAAACAAATTTTCTGAGAAACGCATGTTATATACTATTCAAAAGCTCAATAATATTTCATTTCTTGCTAATTAATACTGTCATTACTGCCTTCGAAAGCTCTGCTCCTGGCTATTCACTGTCTTATTTCGATTTCAATGCTAAGTCTTGCATTTATATTTAATTTATTTATCATTCTGGGATCAAATCCATTCATTTTTCTATAAATGTAACGAATCGACCAGTTATTTTGAGAATTTAATCTTTGTTCAGCGGCATAAGGTCTTGAACAGGTTCGTATGGTGATTTTGGACTTAGGCATGTGTCCAGATTTGGATTTGGAGGTCCGTGGGGTGATTTGAAGCATTTCGCCAAAAGTTGGAAAAGTTGAAATGTGGAAAGTGGAGAGGTTTAACCAATAGTTAACTTTGGTGATATCAGGGTCGAAATGCGATTTTGAGAGTTCGAACAGCTCCATTATGTCGTTCAGACTTGTCTGCAAAATTTTACGTTATTCCGGGTTGGTTTGATAGGTTTTGGCGCGAGTTTTAGAAGTTGTAAGATTGGAAATCTCATAAGTTCGATTCATAGTGCAATTCATAGTTTCGTCATTGTTCGATGTGATTTGAGGCCTCCGGCGGGTCCGTGTTAGGTTATTGAACTTGTTAGAATGCTTTGAAGGTGTCTCGAGGGCCCCGGGCATGTTTTGGATGAGTCTCAGATGTTTTTCATAGTCTTGTTCCGGTGTCTTGCACCTGCGACACTTTGGAACACAGGTGCGGCTCCACGTCTGCGTGATCCTGGTCGCTTCTGCGATCTTTGAGGTCTGGGAGCTAGCCCGCTTCTAAGGATGCTGGCACACATGTCACAACCCTAATCCTAATCCAGGTCGATGGCTCCCAACACCGTACTCGGGAAAGCCAGGATCAATTTACTAGTGATTTTCATTTAATTTACCAGGACATCCCCAACACTTACTTGGTTTAAATTTAAAACATTAGGTACAACGAATAACTTAGGCCACTTTAAGCAGAAATAATGGTAAGAGTCATAATTTAATAATTACATCCCAAAATAATAGCCTACTAACGTGTGTGCCAGGAACTAGTGTCACAAGTCTACAGGCATCTAGAAGAGTATAATCAAAAGGGATAAAAGTTTGTCCTACTGTTTGAGAAAAATATAGACAGAAATAGCAAGAAAAGAAAAGCTCCAGAGTGCAGCTGAAAGTCGTCAAGAGAAGCAGCTCACCGTGAAGCCTCGACCAGGTATAAATCAGGAACGAGCTACGGACTAGTACCCAGATGCACCTGTCTCAGAACCTGTACAATTAAGTATAGAGCGTAGCATGAGTACATAAACAATATGTACCCAGTAAGTATCCCGCCTAATCTTGAAGAAGTAGTGACGAGAGGTCCACGTGACACTTACTAGGGTCAAAATAATATGTTTTAAGTAAAATTTAAGGAAGATAATAGGTATGCATGGGTAGTAAAACAATAAATATCGAATATCACCACAAAATTTAATTATGTGGTGAAGCACTAACATAAAAGTTTTCAATTCATCTCCCCCAATAACGATCAATTTATCAGTTATGAAAATATCAAGCAATAGCATGCGCATACTGGGTTGAGGACAAATGGCCTGGGCCAACATCATAAAATAAATGTGCACTGCCGAAGGGTCGAACGAAGCGAACCATAGATGCATCTATTAATCTGCTGCGGTGTACGCGCCGCTCCCATGAGAGTAGTGGAAGAAATCACCCCGCTCGCGGAATATAAATTGCGAAGCGGTCACACATAAGCATACACATATAAACAGTCCACCCCGACTATATCGGGAAAACAATTACCCCAGAAAATGACAATTTCTCTTTTAGTGGTCACAAAGATAGCATTTACATATTTTCTAGAAATTCATTTGCCAAGTGCGACAAGGATTAAACATTTTTGAAATTATCAGTAAAGTTACAAGTATGGCAAATAAAACATGTTTTTGGGTCCTAGACTACCAGGACATAAGCATAATAGTAGCTACGCACGGACTCTCGCCACCTCGTGCGTACGTAGCCCCCACAAATAGTAGCACAATGATTGATTATTTCACCTATGAGGACAATTCCCCCTTTCAAGGTTAGAAAGTAGACTTACCTCGTCTCAAGCCTACTTTCCGGGTCAAGAACGCGCCGTAACAACAAATTCGTTATCCAAGAACTCGAAGCTAGCCAAACATCACATTAACAAGTCAATCTATGCTCAAAAGTCACTAATTCTCCTACTCAAATGGCCATTTCAACCAAATTGAAAAATCCTAAAATACACCCCCAGGCCTACATGCTCGGATTCCGGAAATTTTCGGAGGAAATACTTACCCATAGCCTAAGGATCACTATTATATAGTTTTTGTATGATTCCATAATCAATTTCTTGGTAAATTCTCATTTTTATCAAAACCCTAGGTTTTACTCTAATCCCATGATTTCTACTAATTTAATGTGTTAATCTACCCAAGAATTCAAATATTAAATTCACTTCATGGTAGGAATTACTTACCTTACAGTTTCTAGGTCGAATCCCTCCTTCATCAGCTCTCCAAATCGCCCAAAATGATGAAAAGTGGTTCAAAAATGGCTAAGTCTTACATTTAAGACAACCCCACTACCTACAGGTTTTTCACACCTGCGGCTCGAGGACCGCACCTACTGTCTCACATCTGCGGAAAAGAAGGAGGGGATCAGTGGTCGCATCTGTAGAGCGGAGACCGCACCTACGACTTTGCTTCTGCGGGAAATGATCCGCACCTGCGGAATTGGGCAATATCCCCTGGAGTCGCACCTGCGAAGCTGGGATCGCAAAAGTGGACTCACATCTGTGGCTATACCTCCGCAGGCGCGGTCGCACCAGATTCGGTGCACCAGCAGTCTTTTAAGGCTGGTTTTTGCCTCGCGCGATGCTTGAATGGTATCCGGGCCCAACCAAGACCCCGTCCAAATATACCAACAAGTCCTAAACCATAATACGGACTCGCTCGAGACTTCGGAACGTCAGAAACAACGCTAAATTTAAAAATCATACCCCAAAACCTATTGGATCAAACTTAAGAACTTTGAGTTCTTGAATTCACTTTCAACACGCCGAAACGTACCTATACTACTCGGAATGACATCAAATTTTTCGAGCTGGTCTTAAATGACATAATGGAATTATTCCCGGTCTCGAAATTTTGTTTGGACCTCGATAACACAAAAACACGTCCCAAGCCTCAATTTGAACTTAATGAAATTCTTATTTAGCTATTTGGTGCCGAAACGCTCCCGGGTCATCCAAAACTCGTTCTGAACACACGCCCAAGTCCGAAATCATCATAAAACCTACCGTAACCTTCGAATCTTGATTCTGAGGTCGTTTACCAAATATATTGACCGATGTCAAACTTGGCCTTTAAGACCGAAGTCCATAGTGATGCGCTCCCATTTCCACTCAGGTATAGGCATATGCTGAAGTAGGCCTCCTGGCCTCTGGTGCTCATACTTAACCTGCTGGCAATTTAAACACCTAGCCACATACTCCACTGTGCCTTTCTTCATCCGCCTCCACCAGAAATGCTTCCTCAAGTCACGATACATCTTCGCAGCATCAAGATGAATAGAATACCGTGAACTATGAGCCTCCTCTAGAATCCTCTCCCTCAAGACATCAACATTTGGGATACATAAGCGACCCTGAAGTATCAAAACACCATCCTCGCCAATAGAAACCTCCTTGGCACCACCATGTACCACTGTCTCTCAGAGAGCCACCAAGTGTGGATCATCAAATTGTCGAGCCTTGATCTCCCCCGGTAACGAAGGCTGAGCAACTACACGTGCAAGAACTTGGCCGGGCTCTGAAAGGTCCAACCTCACCAGGCGATTATCCAAGGACTGAATGTCCAAAGCTAAAGGTCTCTCCTCTGCTAAAATGAAAGCCTAGCTACCCATACTCTCTGCCTTCCTGCTTAAGGCATCTGCAACAGTATTCGCTTTACCCGGATGATAAAAAATGGTGATGTCATAATCCTTCAGCAACTCAAGCCACCTACGATGCCTCAAATTAAGATCCCTCTGCTTGAACAAGTGCTGCAAACTGCGGTGGTCTATATAAACCTCACAAGGCACCCCATACAAGTAGTGCCTCCAAATCTAAAGAGCATGAACAATCGCCGCCAACTCCAAATCATGCACAAGGTAATTTTTCTCATGAACCTTCAGCTGCCGTGAAGCATATGCAATAACTCGCCCCTCCTGCATCAATACACATCCTAAACAAACGCGTGAAGTGTCACAATAAATTGTATACATCCCTGAGCCAGAAGGCAACACAAGTACCGATGCTGACATCAATGCTGTCTTGAGCTTCTGAAAGCCCGCCTCACACTCGTCGGACCATCAAATGGGGCATTCATCTAGGTCAATCTAGTCAGAGGGGCTGCAATAGATGAAAAACCCTCCACAAATCGGCGATAATAACCTGCCAGACCCAAGAAGCTCCTGATATCTGTAGTTGAAGTAGGGCGTGGCCAACTCTGAACTGCCTCAATCTTCTTAGGATCCACCTTGATACCCTCTCCGGATACCACATGTCCCAAGAACACCACAGAATCCAACCAAAAATCACATTTGGAGAACTTAGCATACATTTTTTATTCTCGCAAAGTCTGGAGCACAACTCTCAATGCTGATCGGGATCTCCTAAGCTACGTGAGTAAATCAGAATGACATCAATAAAGACAATGACAAAATAATCAATATAAGGTCGGAACACCATGTTCATCAAATCCATAAATGTTGTTGGGGCATAAGTTAAGCCAAAGGACATCACCAGGAACTCATAATGACCATATCTCGTACGAAAGGCAGTTTTCGGAACATCCGAGTCCCAAATCTTCAGCTGGTGGTACCCTGATCTCAAGTCAATCTTAGAAAACACCCGACCACCATGGAACTTGTCAAACAAATCATTGATACACGGCAATGGGTACTTTTTCTTGATGGTGACCTTGTTCAATTGGTGGTAGTCAATACACATCTGCATAGTCACATCCTTCTTCTTCACAAATAACACTGGAGCACCCCACGGAGATACGCTCGGTCTGATAAAACCCTTAGCCAATAAATCCTCAAGTTGTTCTTTCAATTCTTTCGAAGCCATACGTTATGGGGGAATAGAGATAGTTGGGTGCCTGGAGCTAAGTCAATACAGAAATCAATGTCACGATCTGGTGGCATGCCTGGAAGGTCTGAAGGGAATACATCAGCAAACTCTCGAACTACTGGCATTGAATCAATCATCGGGGACTCGGCGGTGGTGTCCCGCACATAATCAAGATAAGACAAACAACCCTTCTCGACCATGCGTCGAGCCTTCAGGAAAGGAATAACCTGACTAGCTACACTAACTGAGGAACCTCTCCACTCCAATCTCGGCAACTCGGACATGGCTAGAGTAACAGTCTTGGCATGGCAATCTAGAATGGTATGATAGGGAGATAGCCAATTCATGCCCAGGATGACCTCAAATCAATCATATCAAGCAACAAGAGGTCCTCTCTGGTCTCGAACACATAGAATGTAACCACACATGACCGATATATCCGGTCCACACCCACAGAATCACCAACACGAGTGGACACATAAACAGGAGTACCCATAGACTCACGAGGAATATCCAGGAAATGAGCAAACAAGGCTGACACATATGAATAAGTGGATCCTGGATCAAATAATACTAATGCATCTCTACCGCATACTTAAATAATACATGTGATCACGGCATCTGAGGCTACTGCATCTGGTCTGGCCGGGAAAGCATAGAATCTAGTTGGAGCACCGAATGACTGACCTCCACCTGTATGAACAGGAGCTGACCAGGCTCCCTCTGTCTGGCCTCCACCTCTAGGACAACCCCTGCCAGCTTGTCCTCCACCTCTGGGTGGCCAGACCACTAGTGCTGAACTCATAGGCTGGTGACTCTGCTGCACTGCCTTGGCCCGAAGCCTGGGACAATACCTCTTCAGATGAACTGGATCCCCGCACTTGTAACAACCTCTAGGCACCATGGCCTACTGCCCTGAAGGACCCTGAATAGCTGGAGGACGTGAACTCTCTAGCATAGCACTGAAGTAAAGGTTGGAGGACCCCTAATGGCCAGAATACCCGCGGGGGAACCCTGAATAGATGGCGGGCGATTAGAACTCTCCGGCATAGCGCTGAAATAAGGCCTCACTGGAGCACCTCGGGGAGGTGGTAGCGGTGCTAAATATGGGGGCCTACTAGTTGGCCCCTACAAAACTGACCTCTTCCCCTAGCTGGAGCACCTCTGAAATCCCCATAAAATCGAGCACTCTTATCCTGTTGCCCCTGCTCTCTGCTCCTCAATCGATAACCCTCAATCCTGCGAGCAATCTCTATTACAAGCTGATAAGGAGTCCCATCTCCACCTCTCGGGCCAAGTTGGCCCTAATACCTGAGTGCAGCCCAGCTACAAATCTTCGCACTCTCTTTGTGTCAGTAGGAAGTATCATGAGTGTGTGACGACATCTGACCCTACTCCAGCTGCTCAAACTGATACCGCAGCTCTTCCCTCTCAGAGGGTGGAATATACCTGTCCAGGAATAATTGAGTGAACTGATCCCAAGTGATGGGAGGAGAATCTGCCGATCCGCCAAGAATGTAGGACTGCCACCATCTACGGGCCCTGCCCTCTAGCTGGAAAGTACTGAAGCAACTCTAGGGGACTCCAGTATCCTCATGTTGTGCAGTATGTCCCTGCACCTATCAATAAAGTCCTGGGCATCCTCATGAAGCTTACCTCCGAAGACAGTAGGGTACAGTCTGGTCCATCTGTCTAATAACTTCTGTGGATCGCCGTCTGCAGCTGCTCTTGGCTCAGGTGTTGCTGCTGCTACTGGCTGAACCTCGCCTGCGGGCAGTGTACCCAGGGTCTGACAGACTGTTGCTGCATGTCCTGCGACCTGGGCAGTAGGGGTCTGTGTCCCCCCTCCCCCCCCCTCCCGCTTGAGATGTGGCCAAATCTGTTGGAAATAAAATAGCCTGAGTCATGGTGTCCATGAACCGCATCATACAGCCCATGACCTCCTAGAATCCTGGCGCCGTCATAAAGTCCAACTGGGCAGGATCTGTTGGGGGCACCTCACCCTGCTCCTCAATAATGGAATCCTCTACTAGATCCGCTAGTGGTGCAACTGGAACAGCTCTGGGACACCCACGTCCCTGACCTCGGGTCGGTGCCCTCCCCCGAACTCTACCATGGCCTCGGATGATGGGGGTAGCGGCCCCTCCCGGATACGGAACGTCGGTTGCACGCGTCCTCACCATCTGTGAGAGAATAGAAGAGTGAGATTTAGTATACCATCAACTGCACGATAGAAGATGAATAAATAGAGGTTTCCTAACACCCTATAGCCTCCCGAAGATAAATACAGACGTCTCTGTATCGATCGGCAAGACTCTATTGGGTTTGCCCGTAACTTGCGAGACCTACGTGAACCTAGAACTCTTATACCATGTTGTCACGACTCGAATCCTAATCCAGGTCGCGATGGCGCCCAACACCATAGTCGGGCAAGCCAGCATCAATTTACTAGTGAGTTTCATTCAATTAATGTTGCTGGGGCATTAGTCAAGCCAAAGAACATCACCAGGAACTCATAATGACCATATCTCGTACGAAAGGCAATTTTCGGAACATCCGAGTCCCGAATCTTCAGCTGGTGGTACCCCGATCTCTAGTCAATCTTAGGAAACAGTCGAGCACCCTGCAACTGGTCAAACAAATTATGCAGCAATGGGTACTTGTTCTTGATGGTGATCTTGTTCAACTGGCGGTAGTCAATACACATCTGCATAGCCCCATCTTTCTTCTTCACAAATAACACTGGAGCATCTCACGGCGATACGCTCAGTCTGATAAACCCCTTAGCCAATAACTCCTCAAGTTGTTCTTTCAATTCCTTCGAAGCCATACGTTATGGGGGAATAGAGATAGTTGGGTGCCTGGAGCTAAATCAATACAGAAATCAATGTCACGATCCGGTGGCATGCCTGGAAGGTCTGAAGGGAATACAGAAATCCATTAAGCAGAAAAATATAGACAGAAATAGCAAAAAAGAAAACCTCCAAAGTGCTGTTGGAAGTCGTCAAGAGAAGTAGCTCACCGTGAAGCCTCGACCAGGTATAAATTAGGATTGAGCTCCGGACTAGTACCCAGATGCACCTGTCTCAGAACCTGTACAACAGAGCGTAGCATGTGTACATAAACAATATGTACCCAATAAATATCCCGCCTAATCTCGAAGAAGTAGTGATGAGAGGTCGACGTGACACTTACTAGGGTCAAAATAATATGTTTTAAGTAAAAGGAAGATAACAGGTATGCATGGGTAGTAAAACAATAAATGTCGAATATCACCACAAAATTTAATTACGTGGTGAAGCACTAACATACAAGTTTTCAATTTGTCACCCCCGATAACGATCAGTTTATCAGTTATGAAAATATCAAGCAATAGCATCCGCATAATAGGTTGAGGACAAACGGCTTGGGCCAACATCATAAAATAATTTTGTACTGCCGAAGGGTCAAACAACGCGAACGATAGATGCATCTATTAACTTGCTGTGGCGTACGGCCCACTCCCATGAGACTAGTGGAAGAAAGCACCCCGCTCGCGGAATATAAATTGTGGAGCGGACATACATAAGCATACACATTCAAACAGTCCACCCCGACTATATCGGAAAAAAAATTACCCAAGAAAATGAAAATTTCTCTTTTAATGGTCACAAAGATAGCATTTACATCTTTTCTAGAAATTCATTTGCCAAGTTCGATAAGGTTTAAACATTTTTAAATTTATCAGTAAAGTTACCACTACGGAAAATAAAACATGCTTTTGGGTCCTAGACTACCCGGACATAAGCATAATAGTAGCTACGCACGGACTCTCGTCACCCCGTGCATACGTAGAGCCCACAAATAGTAGCACATGATTGATTATTTCACCTATGGGGACAATTCCCCCTTACAAGGTTAGAAAGGAGACTTACCTCGTCTCAAGCCTACTTTCCGGGTCAAGAACACGCCCAAAACTCCAAATTCGTCGTCCAAGAACTCGAAGCTAGCCAAACATCACATTAACAAGTCAATCTATGCTCAAAAGTCCCTATTCTCCTACTCAAATGGTCATTTAAATCCAAATTGGAAAATCCTAAAATACACCCCCAAGTCCACATGCTCGGATTTCGGAAACTTTCGGAGGAAATACTTACCCATAGCCTAAGGATCACTATTATATAGTTTTTGTATGATTCCATAATCAATTTCTTGGTAAATTCTCATTTTAATCAAAACCTTAGGTTTTACTATAATCACATGATTTCTACTTATTTAATGTGTTAATATATCTAAGAACTCAAGTATTAAACTCACTTCATGATAGGAATTACTTAACTTACAATTTCTAGGTCGAATCCCTCCTTCACCAGCTCTCCAAATCGTCCAAAATGATGAAAAGTGGTTCAAAAATGGCTAAGTCTTGCATTTAAGACGACCTCGCTGCCTACAGGCTTTTTGCACACTACTGAAAAATTGGCCTACGGTAACGGTTGAAAAATCGTTCCCATAGACTGTTTAACCGTGGCCATATAGATATGGGAACAGTTTACAGACCGTTCCATCAGCCCTCGTGGCAATAGGTCTATGGGAACGGTTCTTGCAACGGTTTGCATCTCCGTGGCTATAGATTCATCTATCGCAACGGTTTTCTCTTTCTCAGTTGGAACGGTTATATTGTCCAATTGGAATGGTTTAAGACTGTTTCTATAGTGTATATGGAACGGTTCTTAACCGTTACCATATTATCTAATGCAACACTTTTGTAAGCAATTGTTACGGTTATTTATGGATATAACAACAGTTCCTTTACCCCTATTGCAACGGTTTTATTTTTCTGTGGGAACAGTTTATATGTCATTACGGAACGGTTTATATGACCTATCGCAACAGTTTGCATTGTATCATGGGATGCCATTTTGTGTCCTATTGCAACGATTCTGGTAGGCTATTGCAACAGTTCAGTTGAATCAAAAATATAGCCCCTATAATAAATAAATATTTATATATATAAAATAAATTAAATAACACTAAAATTTAAGTAAATCATAAAATGAAACTTTTAATAATATAAATTACCATAAAGCAAATGTTCTACCCCAAATGCATAAGTTTAATACATTTCAAGAGAGTAATTAGTTTCAAAAAGGTTGATAACAAAAGATTCCTATAGAACATTCATCTATAGCAATTCAAAATTCATCTCAAGTAAGGTCTAGTTCTTCACTTTCATCATCTTCTTCGATTTCTTGGTTTATTCCACCTACAAAAGAGGATAAATAAAGTCATTACTCTTCAACATATACTAAGCCATAGCTTGAAATAAAAACAAGTACATCACCCCACCGTCATTGAAAATATCATTACCAAGAGCTCTATCATGAAAAACTTTTGGAAATTAACAAGCTGGATTAACAGTTGTGCCTCCGTATCAAAATTAGGATCATTTAGTAAGTATCACCATACTCAACAGAATAAAACTTCCAAGAACAAAACTCACTATAACCCAAACATTTCTCTTCTTAGAACCTGATTTTGAAGCCACATAATTAACCATTTTCATAATCTGAACACCATTCAGAATGGCATTCTTCCTCATAGTACTACTTAGGTTAAAAGGATCAACGCTTACTTGCACAACGCCTGAACTGCCTGAGTACACCACAAAATCTATGTAATACAGTGTAGCAAGCTCACGGAATGTAACGTAAGACAAATCAAGGTCTTTATATGTTGTGAAACCATTGAGATATACATTAAAAGTACAACTGGACAGGCGCCATATTAACAATGTCACAGAAATGCAAACGAACAAAGTGCGATGCATTTCCAGTATCCACAGGAAAGTTCCATGTGATATTAAATATGAAATCTGTAGTTATATTCTCCCAATTCATCAAAATCCTCATTTTCCACCTCATCATCATCCTCACCATTTGAAGGAGAACATAATGTACATTGTCCAACCTGATTCACTGCTATTACATTCTTCCACTTGTCCAAATAATTTTGAAGAGTCCATTTCTAATGCCAAAAGCATAACACTAAAAAGTGAAATAAAAAAGGATGATAAAATACAAAGAATTAAGAGTAATGCATTAATTAGAGTGGAGTTGGTAATGCTGAAAAAGGCAAAGGAATGTAGATGAAAAACACCTGTTAATAACATATGCTTTTTATCTGTATAGACCAATACAGCTCTCCCACACAAAGAAATAATGTGCCTAATCTTATACTTTTGAAAGCAACAACACAAAAGATATCACTATCAAGTGCCAACAAGGCAGTCAACAACACAAAAGATATCACTATGCCAAATACCACAAGGCACAAGCCATACATTTTGCAACTATTCCAAATGTTAGGTATTCTCTTTTCATTTCTTTCATTTGCATGAGTAAGTTCCATAGGCAAAGTAAAAAAAATTATTTAGGCTTTGCGAGAGAGAGAAGTGGTAGAAGAAGAAGTACAATGAAAGAGGAGAAGAAGAAATAGAAGAAGATGTATAATATTTAGTAAGTACTAACCTTGATTGTTACTACGGCAGATGGTCGATTGTTTAGTTGAACAGAAACTTGTTGTGCAGAGGAAGCTTCTACGAACCTTAGCATGTCAGCATCAAGTCGCAATTATGGGTTCAGATGCTGAAGTCGTGCGATGAAGTTCATTGTAATAGTTGTTCCATAGCATCCTTTTGTTCGTTCAACTTTTCCAACATTCTTTGTTGCATCCTCTCTTCCATTTCCTCCATTTTCTGTTGCATCCTCTCATCAGCGGCATCAGAAGAAGATCCAAGATTCCCTATTTTTCTTTTTAAGACAGTCTTGGTAACCACTCATCCATACAATCTCACGCGACCTGGATGTTCAAGTCCCATGACTGATGCAAAAACGTCAACTGAATGAGTATCCGAAGTATCAGACATTTCCTTCTTTTTTTCCTAGTTACATGAAAACTAGTATAAGAATCTTTCCATGTAAAGTTAGTAAGTTCTTCTTAATTAAAAAAGAAAAACAAAAAGAAGAAAGAGAAACATCAAACCTCGCGAATTAGAGAAAAAGGTGTTTTGCCAGCAGTGTGCGAATACTTCAACTTATTTCGATTGATTGTATTGGTTTCGGATATTTTCTACAAATAAACGAGTCAACCAAATAGCAACCTGTTTCGAAAAAATGCTTCTATGTCTACCAAATAGCGGAGCTTGGCTAAATGATTCATTCTATTATCAAAAAAATATTGCTATGTCTTGCAAATATATGTTAAAAACAAGGTCAAACAAAGTGTTATGCACGAGCTACAGGAAATCCTGTTTAATGAAACAAGAATGAATGTAATTACCTTGTGAGGATCGGAGTTCCAATAGTTAAGAAGCTCCTTAAAGTGAGATTCCGGAACATCTACTGGCCTATTCTTCATTCGAAGCTCATCATTCGCATAGGCTTCAAAATGTTTTCTCTTCAATTGATTCTTATACTTTCTCCAAGCAGTACATATTGATTCAAAAACCCATTTTTTCGCCTCGTCAAGAATGTCATATTTTTCCTACAAATTTAGTTTAATTGGGTTAGTGTAAAAATAAGAAATATCATCCATGTTTATTGAATATTGGGAACTTCATACCTTGATGTATTTCCACATATCATCTTTTGTGTTTAACTTCCTCCAATTAAATACATTAAGAGGACAAAAAGTTTCACTCCTTCCCAATATGCCGAGGAAGCTACCCAACTCTTTTACAACCTCTTTAGTAGGATCACCGGGTTGATTATACGCATTTAGAATGATTATTTTACGCTCCTTTCTACCATGAACCTTTGGCATTTGAGTCTGGTCTCTTTTTCTTTTTGGCGAGAAGGGGCCTGCAATAGTACAAAGCAAAGATAATCAATCATTACTTTTTTTAGTTAACTTTATGATTTAAATTTATATATACTTGCCTTGTTCCTCAAATTGTTCAATTGCTTCATGGTTGGTAGTATCATCAGATCGTTCATGTACTCCTTGTGGCGGTGGAGTGATGGAATCCATATTCGCTTGTTGCACTTGTTCATGTACTCCCTATGTTGCTGAAGAGGTGCAATTATGTGGCACTTGTTGCACTTGTTCTTGCAATTGAGATCCACCTTCAGATTGTCGTTCTTCATTTGCATTTAACCTTATAGCTTTCAAGACTGTTTTTGTTGTCAATGATGAAACCTTTTGGTGTCGCAGAGATAAAGGTAATCCACCTTCTGATTGTTGTTCTTCATTTGCATTTGACCTTGTAGCTTGGAAGATTCTTTTTGTTGTCAACGACGAAACCCTTTGATTTCGCAAAGATGCAAGTGATCCCGCTGCAATGCGGTTGGATATTTTCTTATTTTTGCTTGAGCACCCTTCTTGATTCATGACTATTCTCTGAAAAGCAAACAGAATATAGGTTAGCAAAAGCAGCAAACATAGTATATCATTTCTAATAGAAGCACTAAGGAGTGATACTTAGTTTTATCCATAAGATAAATATCATTCAACTAAGTCAAGCTTATTTGTAGGCAACACTCTTTATCATTGTCATATTTTCTTGGCTAGTTGAGTCACACGATTACTAAAATATCAGGAGAGTCAACAAATGGATTCTACTTTCCACTACTGAAAATCTAAGAAAACTAACCTATATAAGCAACAAACAGTCAGAAAATAAAGGGACTTTCTAATCTGTAGCTAGTAACTATCACATTCCTTTTTACAACCATACTTTCAAATAGTCAATCAGTTTTAAGTTTAAATTTGATTTAGAAAGACTTATAGTTGCACGAGATGAGATGTCTGAAAGTAGAATGGTTCATCTCAGGTTAGCAGTAATACACAAGGGTTATTTTGCCAGACAATAAAACTGAAATTACCTCTGATTATGAACAGGTAAATGCGGAGGCTAGCCACTTCTGATTCACTAGATCTTAGGAAATCTTAGGAACAGCAGAGTGATTGAGCTTTGTTCGCCAGATCTACGAAGAACTAGAATGAAGCAGTTGCTCTCCTTATACCTGTATGTATGACAATGTGTAAGAAGTGAATTAGAGTACAAAAGTGAAAAACCTATTTGGTATAACCATCAAAAAATCCATGAACAACCAAATGATCCTCCACCACATTTATATAATACCAATAGCGATTCATGCACTTTTTGCAAGGGCATAATATTTCATTTCCTTGGGCGGCTCGTTCAAATGCCTTATCAAGAAAATCATTCACTCCACGAATATACTCATCCATCCATCTCAGGAGATTCATCCAACTTTTATCACCATAATCCATAGATATCCTATACGATAAAAGTAAATCAGCAAAACTAACCAAATAAACCAAAAGCATAGTAATTTGACATTGACCACTGCTTTTAGGGGTGGAACTCAGAAAGTCACAAACATGAAGAAAGTAAAGCAATTTAAGACCTTTAAAAGTTAAATTCTTAAAAATCATCTCTTACAAAATGAATAGGAAAGTTGTGATTAAGTTATTATCCTTTTCAAAGAATGAGCATCCTATTCTTCTACAAGATTGTCAAATTCGTGTATTCCACTATCATTATTATATTGCTCGTCATCTTCTTCAACTTCTTATTCTTCATCAACTAGGGACAAATTGGGCAGAAATTTTGGGCAGAAAATGAAAAAAGTGGGAAAAATTTTTCTGAGAAAGAACCGAAGGTTAAAAAAATAATTTTCCAGTATTTCGCCGATTTTTGGACCTTTAGAAAGAAAAAGAAAAAGGAAAAGAAGAAGAAGAAGACTGAAAATCTAAAGTGCAGAAGAAAAAGAAAAAGAAGAAGACTGAAAATAAGAAGTGTAGAAGCAGAACATACCTGTACTGTTGAATAAGAAACAACCCTAGTTGATGCTTTGAGATTATTTAAGAAATCAGAAGTTGATGAAGAAGAGAAGAGGAAGCGAGCGCTTTTTTAATCATTGGTTTGTGTTGTTTGATCTTCCAAATTATTGACTTAAGAATCGTCAATTATTGGAAATTATAAGATTTATACCTTCCAGTGAATATTTGCAACATCCCTAACAACCTTTTCATTCTCATAGGCTAACTTTAAGCCATCATACATAGGTCCATAAGATGTCTGTGTCCTATTCCCACACGATTTTTTTTTATCTCTGAAATCAGGTTGATGAATTTCCTTAGTTAAAATTTCAGTCTTGTATAAGTCTATTCGACCATCTACATGGCCAATAGTACTTATGAAAGTTTCAGAAACTCTCTATGGTATCATCATCTTTCCTGTTTCCTTGCAACATTTGTACTTTATAATCAGCATCATATGGAACGTGTGATATTTGTTATACAACTCAAGAAGAAAGATTCTTAACTCTTAATGTAAATACTCAACTACATAGCTACTATATTTTATGAGCTTAGCTTCTATACATCAACATTAATGTAAAAATTACGCAATCAGGTCGCTACAGATAACTATGACATGACAAATAACTGTTGATATAGTTACTTGGAAGAAGGCTACTTAGCTTGCAGGTACAATTGTCAAAATGTGTATCTCATCTAAAAGCTTAAGTTATTAGAGAGTTACACACTTTTATTTACTTAATCATGTATTTAACACGCCCCCTCATGTTCTGGCTTGACTTTTTTTTATGAGCCAATAAATTGAAAAAAAATCGAGCACAAGCATAAAACAGGGCAGAACAGATTCGAACAAGCTTGTTTCATATGGATTAAGATTGGAAGCATCCATTAGTAAAACTTGGAGCGATACAAGTAGATTAAGCAGTTAAGCATAACAAGATAATGGACGAGAGATGTGATGAGAAGTGTTGTTGCACATCACTAAGTGTGAGCATGTGATTTTTTACTCGCTATATCGTCCTATAAAAATCTCAATAAATCAATTCATTTTATGAATCTTTATTGATTTTTAATTGTGAAAGATTTTTATATTTTTTGCATAATTCATCTTTTTTTTATAATTAACTATATAATAGACGAATGATGGTTATTTAACATAATGTAGTTTTAATAACTAATTAATAAAAATTAATCATTTTATTCGATGAAACATAGATTTTATTAGGAATATAAAATTAGTCGTTTTATTCTTGATTAATCTGTAAATAGATGTACAATAAGGTTTAAAATTAATTACTACATTTCTTGGATTAAATTAGATTTGAATTTAATAGGGATTAAAATCAGACCTGGGCCAAAATTACCCAGGCCTAATCCCTAACTCTAAACGACCCAGCAACCCAGCCCAATACCCGTTTTTTTTTTTTAAAAAAAAAAAAAGAGACTTCATCAGAAGTGCTAAAGTTATTAGTTCATTTGTGAAAAACTTCAGCAGAAGTGCTGAAGTTATTAGTTCATTTGTGAAAACTTCAGCAGAAGTGCTGAAGTTATTAGTTCATTCGTGAAAACTTCAGCAAAGTGCTGAAGTTATTAATTCATTTGTGAAAACTTCAGCAGAAGTGCTGAAGTTATTAGTTCATTTGTAAAAAAAAAACTTCAGCAGATATGCTGATGTTATTTAGTTTAATTGTAAAAACTTCAGCACCCAATATGCTGAAAATATTTAGTTCATTTGTTAGACTTCAGCACCCAACATGCTGAAGTTATTTAGTTCATTGTTAAAAGATTTCAGCACCCAATATGCTGAAGTTTGGCCTGCCCCATACACTACTCAAACAACCCCGTTTGGTTTAACTCGTTGAATCCTGGACATTGATTGAAATGGATCAGATGGCCAGGAACTCCACCCCTTTTAGTATATAATTGTCCTAACATCCCCCTACCCTCATTTCACCCAAAGCCTAACCCCCCAAGCCTTAGCCGCCTCCCCTCCCCTTCGTCTCTCTCTCTCTTCTGCCTCGACCAAACTAAAGGTGGCAAACGGGTAGGGTTGACCCGTAACCTGACCGGCCCGGTTCATAGGGGGCCGGGCGGGCTGGGTAGGGGGGTTAGAGGGGGTTGGTCCGTTTAATTATTTTGAAACGGGTAACCGGACCGGTAGTGAACCGTAACCGTGTACCGATTTAACCGGCCCCCCGGTATAACGGCTATTTATTTTTTTATTTACTTTTTTTTTTAACATGTGGGGCCCACTGACCGTTGGCAACGGTCACCCCTGAAAGCATGTCGTTGCCCAACGTTAAATTTTCACAAATAGCCCCTTTTTTCTTTAAATTTTAACCTATTTCCATTTTACAAAATTAACCTTCTCTAAAACTATAAATACCCCTCCTCTTCTTCATTTCTTCACTCAACTATCATTTCTCAATTTCAATTTCAGAATTTCTCTCATTCTCTAATCTCTCATTCTCCAATTTTCAAGACTTTAAGTCTTCAACTCATCTTCTAATTTTATTTGGCTCTTTGTTTTGGAATTTAATTTATCGTGTTTTATCATTCGAATTTTGAAGTTTGAAGAACAATTGAACTTCAAAATTGAAATACTTG
>ML422163.1:0-38506 GCA_005239525.1 Nicotiana knightiana | reverse complement strand
TGACGAGAGACCTCGCCATTCCTGTCGATTCAGTGGTGCCTCATATAGAGACAGAGATTCCTTAGGCAGAGGTCATCCTCCTAGGCCATTCCAGTCAGCGCTCCAGGTATCCTGTAGTGTACCACCAGCTCCTATCAGTGCACCGCCGCTTCAGAGCTTACAAAGTGGTTATTCTGGTCGTCAGGGACAGTTTCAAGGACAACATTCTTAGCAGCCGAGGTCTTGCTTCACTTGTGGTGGTGTGGGGCACATTGCCAGGTTCTGCCCCCGAGCTTCTAGTGGTTCTCAATATTAGGGTTCTTGTGCTATGTTTCCCGTACCAGGTGCACCCCCACCCCCTCAGCCAGCTAAGGATGGAGGTCGAGGTGCCAGAGATGGAGGCCAGACAGTTAGAGGTCGAGGGCAGGCCACGAGAGCTAGAGGTCAGTTTGCAGTGGGTAGACCAAGAGATGTTCAGGTTGGAGGGGCTCCGCCCCGATGCTATTCTATTCCTGCCAGGCCTGAGGCCGAGGCCTTTGATGCAGTTATTACATGTATGGTTTCAGTTTGCAGCAGAGCTGCTTCGGTTTTATTTGATCCGGGTTCTACATTGTCCTATGTATCTTCATATTTTGCCCCTTATCTGAGCATGCCCCATGATTCCCTAAGTACTTCTGTATATATGTGTCTACCTCGGTGGGTGATTCTATTGTGGTAGATTGAGTCCACCGGTCATGCTTAGTGGTTATTGGTGGTCTGGAGACTCGTGTAGATCTTTGGATGCTTGATATGGTTGACTTCGATGTTATTTTGGGGATGGATTGGTTATCTCGCTACCATGCTATTCTGGACTATCATGCCAAGACAGTGACCTTGGCCTTGCTAGGAGTACCTCGTTTGGTGTGGAGAGGGACTCCTAGTCATTCTTCCGGTAGTTTTATTTCATATATGAAGATTCGGCGCATGGTCGAGAAGGGTTGTTTGACATATTTGGCCTATGTTCGTGATTCTAGTGCTGAGGTTTCTTCTATGGAGTCTATGCCCGTGGTTTGTGAGTTTTCTGAGGTATTCCCTGCTGACCTACCGGGTATGCCACCCGACAAGGATATTGACTTTTGTATTGAGTTGGCTCCAGGCACTCAACCCATTTCCACTCCGCCATATCGTATGGCCCCTCTAGGGTTGAAGGAGTTGAATGATCTGTTGCAGGATTTGTTGGATAAAGGCTTCATCAGGCCTAATGTTTCTCCTTGGGGTTCCCCATTGTTGTTTGTTAAGAAGAAAGATGGCTCAATGAGGATGTGTATTGACTACCGGCAATTGAACAAGGTTATTATTAAAAATAAGTATCCTTTGCCGAGGATTGATGATTTATTTGACCAGCTTCAGGGTGCTACAGTATTTTCCAAGATAGACTTGAGATCTGGGTACCATCAGCTGAGGATTAGGGCGTTTGATGTCCCTAATAAAACCTTTCGCACTCGGTATGAGCATTATGAGTTCTTGGTGATGTCATTTGGGTTGACAAATTCCCCCGCTGCTTTCATGGAGTTGATGAACCGAATGTTCAGGCCCTATTTTGACTCATTTGTGATTGTTTTCATTGATGATATTTTGATTCACTCCCGTATCCGTGAGGAGCATGAGCAGCACCCTCGAGTCGTCCTCCAGACTTTAAGGGATAGTCAGTTGTATGCCAAATTTTCCAAGTGTGAGTTCTGGTTGAGTTCGGTTGCATTTGTAGGTGTGACAACCCAGCAAGTTGTCTTAAGAATTTATGCCCTGATCCCCTATTAACTTCTTTCCCCAAGTCTATTTCTGCTAAATTGAATTGTCGGGACATTCTGTTTTAGAGTTTCAGAGAGTTTTGGGACACTTAGTCCCTAAATGAGAGCTTAAGTGTTAGAAAGTTTCCCGAAGTTGGGGCAGTGTGAAGACGGCCTCAGAATGGAAATCTGATGGTTCCATTAGCTCCGTTGGGTGGTTTCGGGGTTGGGAGCGTGTTCGGAATTTATTTTAGAGATCCATAGCTCATTTAGGCTTGAAATGCTGAAGTTTTAATTTTTGAAGTTCCGGTCCGATAGTGAGATTTTGATCCGAGGGTCGGAATGGAATTCCGGAAGTCGCAGTAGTTCCTTCATGTCATATGGGATGTGTGTGAAAAATATCAGGTCATTCAGACGTGTTTTGGTTAGGTTTTTGATTGAAAGCGTGTTTTGATGAAATTGGAAGTTCTTAGCTCAAATCCTTGTTTAATTTGAGATTCCGATGTTGTTTTAGGTGGTTTAAGGATTGGTACAACTTTGAATGATGTTATGGGATATGTCTGTAGGTTTGGTTGAGGTTCCGGGGGCCTCAGATGTGTTTCGGATGCTCAACGGGTCATTTCCTCCTATTTTTGAACAGCTGTTGCTGTTTCTGGTGCGCCTTCATTGCGGTCCCGAGCTTCCCTTCGCGATCACAAAGGCTTATTTGACCACCTGGAATTTTTCTTCTTCGCATTCACAACCGGTCCCTCCGCGTTCGCGTAGCTTCACCTCTTCCTTCATCGCGTTCCCATTCCCCGTGTCGCATTC
Organism: Nicotiana knightiana; assembly: GCA_005239525.1. Taxonomy (NCBI): domain Eukaryota; kingdom Viridiplantae; phylum Streptophyta; class Magnoliopsida; order Solanales; family Solanaceae; genus Nicotiana; species Nicotiana knightiana. Next base: position 35,951 of record ML422163.1, on the reverse strand, counting down.
GCGTATCCTTGTTAGCCCAGGCTTTCGCGTTCACGTACTGGTCCTCGCGATCGCGAAGAGAAATCTTGGCAGCCTCCATTTTTTATTCTTGGCGTATGCGTGACTTCTTCCGCGTTCGCGATGCATTAAATGACTGGGCAGTATAAACATCTCAAAATCCGAGGGATAGCCATTTTTACAAAAAGTCAAGCTTGAGAGCTCGGATTTGAGAAAGATTTCGAGGGTTTTTCAGAGGCAACAATTCGGTGATGATTCTAAACTCCTTTTTGCTTATAACCCACTAATCTAATCACGAATTCCTCTTCTAATATCGGATTTTGCATGGAAAATAGGTAAGACTTCATAGACCAAATTATTGAATTTTGAGTGGATGAGTGACCTCCGATTTGAGAGATTTTTATATGGCTCGACTCGTGAGAGTATGAGGGTTCTGAAAATGTAAAATTTATCCGATTCCGAGATGCTGGCCTGAGGGGTGTTTTGGTCATTTTACCTAATTTCGCGCCTTAACTTTGAATTAAATAGTAGAATCAGTTGCTTGACATGTTATTTACGATATGTAATTGAATTTTACAGATTTGGGCCATTGGAGTCGGATACTCGTGGCAAACGTGTGGTTTCAAGTTGAGATTGAGCCGGTTCGAGGTAAGTGGCTTGTCTAACCTTGTGTGGGGGACCTTAGTCCTTAGGATGTGATACTTGGTAATTGAATGCCTTGTACATGAGGTGGAGAGCGCGTACTTGTGCTAATTGTTGAAAATCCGGTTTCACTTTAAATATTTAGCCTGAGTATCTTTCTTACCTGTTTTATTCTAATTGCAACTATAGTCTGTGTCATCTTAGAAAATCATGCCTAGTTTCCTGAATTGCCTATTTACTTAAATTGCCTTAATTGCACTACATAGAGCATGTTAGACTAGAATTACTTGTTGCCTTGTATTTATGCACTCTAATTATGAACGTCTTCTTCTTTTGGTTGTGTATTTACTTTAGGACTACATGACATTATCCCGAGAGATCCCCCAGCATATTTACTTTGGGACTACGGGACGTTATCCTGGGAGATCCCCTTGCATATTTACTTTGGGACTACGGGACGTTATCCTGAGAGATCCCCCTGCATATTTACTTTGGGACTACGGGACGTTATCCCGGTAGATCCCACTGTAAATTTACTTTGGGACTACGGGACGGTATCCCGGGAGATCCCCCCATGAACAGATGATGATCATTCGGTTATATTTATAATGGACTACGAGACGGTATCCTGGGAGATCCTCATTGTTATCATTGTTATTGAGCAATTCGTACCCCGTGTTTAGTCTGTTCTTGTGTTTTATTATTGCCATTTTGACCAGACTTGCTTCACTGTTTTATTCATTATTACTACATGTTTTCATACTGTAAATCCCTATTATATTATTTGACCTCAGTAGGGCCTTGACCTTCCTCGTCACTACCCGACTGAGGTTAGGCTTGGCACTTACTGAGTACCGTTGTGGTGTACTCACGCCCTTTCCTGCGCATGTTTTTCCTGTACACATCCAGGTACCTCCACTCAGGTGCACTATCCCCGAGGTTGAGAGATACAACAGAGACTTTGAGGTACATCTACCGCGTCCGTAGACCAGGAGTCTCTATCTTATTCCAGCTTTTGTGAAAAGTTTATCTTTCCTTACAGTTGTGTCGTCATTTTGCAGTTAGAGCAGTGTATTATATTCTGTTAGCATGTGGTTCCGTGAGTTTTCCGGGTTTATGGGTTATATTGTAGACTTTCGTATTGTTTTGGGTTGTATATGCCAAGTGGCATTTATATACAGACTTTCTTTTAGATTGTTTAGTTTTTACTTAATATTTCCGCAAGTTATCTTGATATTCCGTATTGCGAACTGGGGTCGTGACAAGTTGTTATCAGAGCTCTAGTTTCATAGGAGTCACGGAACACATGCCGTTTTATTAGAGTATCGTTGATCGGTACGGAGACGTCTGTATTTATCTACGAGAGGCTATTTAACCGTTTAGGAAAAATCTTCACTTCATTGATTTCCTTGTAGTGCAATATTTTTGACATCAATCCTAAACCTCTGTTTTCTATTCTCTCATAGATGGTGAGGACACGTGCTACTCGGGACGATCCGGCACCCGTACCCCTTACAACAGCCGCCAGAGGCCGGGGCCAGGGTAGAGGCCGAGGATCCGCACGTGATGCAGCGAGAGCACCTGTGCGAGCTGCCGCCAAGGTACCACTAGCAGATCCAGCTGAGGTCCAGACACCTCACACGTCTACTGCCACTACTGCTCCAGCCCTTAAGAAGACATTAGCTCAGTTCATGTCTATGTACACCACTCTAGCTGAGGCAGGGTTGCTTTCCCTTGCTGCAACCACATCCCAGGCCGGGGGAGGAGCACATACTCCTGCCGCCCGCACTCCTGAGCAGCGAGTGCATGTGGAGCAGGTCCCAAAGGTCATTCATGTGCCGCCTGTAGTGCCAGTTCAGCCCGAGGGAGGGTCAGCTGCTTCGGAGGACGAGCAGCTGAGACTTTAGAGGTTCGAGAAGTATAACCCTCAAGTATTCAGTGGACTAGCATCAAATATGATTCCTTGGGGTTTCTAGAGGAGTGTCACCATATTCTTCGCACTATGGGCATAGTGGGATCTAGTGGGGTTTCCTTTACTACCTTCCAGCTTGGCAGAGCCGCCTATGATTTGTGGTGCACCTATGAGTTAGGCAGTCCAGACGAGGCTGCTTCACTGACCTGGACCCATTTCTCAGATATGTTCCGGAGGGAGTTTGTTCCTCAGAGCCTCAGGGACGCATGGCGCGCAGATTTTGAGCATTTGCGCCAGGGATCTATGAAAGTTTCAGAGTATGCTATCTGTTACACCAGATTGGCTAGGCATGCACCGTCTTTGGTTGCTACTGTTCGCGAGAGGCGTTCGCCGGTTCATTGAGGGTCTTGTTCCACCCATCAGATCTAGCATGGCTCGAGATTTGGAGATGGACATTCTTTATCAGCAGGTAGTAAGCATTGCTAGGTGGATCGAGGGTATGCTCGCTGGGGAGCGAGAGGAGATGGAGGCCAAGAGGTCTCGAGAGTCGGGCCACTACTCTGGTGCCCGTACCCTAGAAACAGGTCATCTTGGTAGGAGTTATATGGTCCGCCCCTTTCATTCATCTCTTCCAGCGGCCAGCGGTACCCCAGCTCCACCCAAGCATCAGGAGACTTATTATACACCTCCAGTTTCTAGCGCACCTCCTGCGCTGGGTGCTTTTAGAGTTCAGTCTGGCAGACCTGGCCCTGGCCAGTCCCAGCCGCCACGTCCTCCCAAAGCTTGCTCGAGTGTGGCGATACACTCCATGTGGTTTGGGACTGCCCCAGACTTATTAGGGGTGCATCTTCACACACTTTTCAGCCACAACGTGCTCAGCAGGGTTCTCAGGCCATGATCACAGCTCCAGCTGCTACCCCACCTGCCCAGCCAGCTAGGGTAGAGGTCGAGGAGGTAGAGGTCACCCTCGAGGGGGAGGCCAGACCAGATATTGTGCTATTCATGCTCGTACTGAGGTTGTTGCCTCTGATTCTGTCATTATAGGTATTGTACTGGTTTGTCACAGAGATGCGTCGGTTCTATTCGATCTAGGCTCCACATATTCTTATGTGTCTTCTTATTTTGCTCCGCATTTAGGTATAGCCCGAGATTCTTTCGGTTCTCCTTTTTATGTTTCTACTCCTGTAGGGGATTCCCTTATTGTGGACCGCGTTTATTGGTCGTGTTTGGTTACTATTCATGGTTTTGAGACCAGTGCAGATTTATTGTTACTCGATATGTGGACTTTGATATTATCTTGGGAATGGACTGGTTGTCACCCCATTATGCTATTCTTGATTGTCACACAAAGACCGTGACACTAGCAGTAGAGTTATCTCTTTTCTTAGAGCTCGGCGTATGGTTGAGAAGGGGTGTTCCGCGTATTTGGCTTATGTGAGAGATGTCAGTGTTGATACCCCTTCTGTTGATTCATTTCTAGTACTACGGTATTTCCCCGATGTGTTTCCAGCTGATCTTTCGGGCATGCCGTCCGATAGAGACATTGATTATAGCATTGATTTGTTGTCGGGCACTCAGCGCATTTCCACTCCTCTTTACCGTATGGCTCTTCCTGAGTTGAAGGAGTTGAAGGATCAGTTACAAGAATTTCTTGGTAAGGGTTTTATTCGACCCGGTGTTTCACCTTGGGGTGCTCTTGTTTTATTTGTGAATAAAAAGGATGGTTCTATGCGCATGTGTATTGATTATCGCCAGTTGAACAGGGTTACAGTGAATAACCGTTATCCCTTACCTCGTATTCTGTTAACTTGTGGTTCCCGTGAGTTTTCCGGGTTTTGTGGTGATATTGTAGACTTCCGTACTATTTGGGTTGTATATTTTAAGTGGCATTTATATACAACATTTCTTTTAGATTGTTCAGTTTTTACTTAATATTTTCGCAAGTTATGTTGATATTCTGTATTGCTAGGCTTACTTAGTTATAGGGAGTAGGTGCCATCACGACATGTTCATTTTTGCATGGGTGATTGACCTTCGATTGAGAGATTTTTATATGGTTGGACTCGTGAGAGTACAAAGTTTCTGAAAAGGTAATATTTATCTGATTTCGAGATGCTGGCCTTAGGGGCATTTTGGTAATTTTACCTAATTTTGCGCCTTAGCTTTGACTTAAATAGTAGAATTAGTTGCTTGAGATGTTATTTACGATATGTAATTGAATTGTATATATTTGGGCCATTTGGAGTCGGATACTCGTGGAAAACGTGTCGTTCCAAGTTGATATTGAGCCGATTCGAGATAAGTGGCTTGTCTAACCTTGTGTGGGGGACCTTACCCCTTAGGATGTGATATTTGGTAATTGAATGCCTTGTACGTGAGGTGGTGAATGCGTACTTTTGCCAATTGTTGAAAATCCGGTTTCACTTTAAATATTTAGCCTGAGTTTCTTTCTTACCTATTTTATTCTAGTTGCAACTATAGTCCATGTTAGCTTAGAAAATCATGCCTAGTTGCCTGAATTGCCTATTTGCTTAAATTGCCTTAATTGCACTACGTGAATCATGCTAGACTAGAATTACTTGTTGCCTTGTATTTATGCACTCTAATTATGAGCTTCTTCTTGTTGTGGATGTCTATTTACTTTGGGACTACGGGACGTTATCCCGGGAGATCCCCCTGCATATTTAGTTTGGGACTACGAGACGTTATCCTGGGAGATCCCCTTGCATATTTACTTTGGGACTACGAGACATTATCGTGGGAGATCCCCCTGCATATTTACTTTGGGACTACGGGACGTTATCCTGGGAGATCCACCTGCATATTTACTTTTGGACTACGGGACGTTATCCCGGGAGATCCCATTGCATATTTACTTTGGGACTGCGGGACGTTATCCCGAGAGATCCCCCTGAATATTTACTTTGGGACTACAGGACGGTATCCCGGGAGATCCCCCCTGCACAGATGATGATCCTTCGGTTATATATATGATGGACTACGGGACGGTATCCTGGGATATCCTCATTGTTATCATTGTTATTAAGCTGTTCGTAACCCGTGTTTTCTCTATTCTTGCGTTTTCTTATTGCTTTGTTTGACCTGACATACTTCACTGCTGTATTCATTATTACTGCATGTTTTCATACTGTAAATCCCTATTATATTGTTTGACCTCAGTAGGGCCTTGACCTTCCTCGTCACTACCCGACCGAGGTTAGGCTTGGCACTTACTGAGTACCGCTGTGGTGTACTCACGCCCTTTCCTGCGCATGTTTTTCCTGCACACATCCAGGTACCTCCACTTAGGCGCACTATCCCCGAGGTTGAGAGATACAATAGAGACTTCGAGGTACGTCTGCCGCGTCCGCAGAACAGGAGTCTCTATCTTATTCCAGCTTTTGCGAAAAGTTTATCTTTCCTAACAGTTGTGTAGTCATTCTAGAGTTAGAGCAGTGTATTATATTCTGTTAGCCTGTGGTTCCCGTGAGTTTTCCGGGTTTTGGGTTATATTGTAGACTTCCGTATTATTTTGGGTTGTATATGCCAAGTGGCATTTATATACAATCTTTCTTTTAGATTGTTTAGTTTTTACTTAATATTTCCGCAAGTTATGTTGATATTCCGTATTGCTAGGCTTACCTAGTTATAGGGACTAGGTGCCATCATGACATATTCACGGAGGGCGAACTGGGGTCGTGACAAGTTGGTATCAAAGCTCTAGTTTCATAGGAGTCACGGAACACATGCCGTTTTATTAGAGTATCGTTCATCGGTACGGAGACGTCTGTACTTATCTACGAGAGGCTATTTAACCGTTTAGGAAAAATCTTCACTTCCTTGATTTCCTTGTCGTGCAATATTTTTGACATCAATTCTAAACCTCTCTTTTCTATTCTCTCACAGATGATGAGGACACGTGCTACTCGGGACGATCCGGCACCCGTACCCCCTACAACAGCCGCCAGAGGCCAGGGCCGGGGTAGAGGCCGAGCACCCGCACGTGGTGCAGCGAGAGCACCTGCGTGAGCTGCCGCCGAGGTACCACTAGTAGATCCATCTGAGTTCCAGACACCTCACACGTCTACTGCCACTACTGCTCCAGCCCTTAAGGAGACATTAGCTTAGTTCATGTCTATGTACACCACTCTAGCTCAGGCAGGGTTTCTTTCATTTGCTGCAACAACATCCCAGGCCGGGGGAGGAGCACATACTCCTGCCGCCCGCACTCCTGAGCAGTGAGTGCATGTGGAGCAGGTCCCAAAGGTCATTCATGTGCCGCCTGTTGTACCAGTTCAGCCCGAGGGAGGGTCAGCTGCTTCGGAGGACGAGCAGCGGAGACTTTAGAGGTTCGAGAAGTATGACCCTCCGGTATTCAGTGGACTAGCATCAGATGATGCCTTGGGGTTTCTTGAGGAGTGTCATCGTATTCTTCGCACTATGGGCATAGTCGGATCTAGTGGCGTTTCCTTTACTACCTTCCAGCTTGGCGGAGCCGCCTATGATTTGTGGTGCACCTATGAGTTAGTCAGTCCAGACGAGGCTGCTTCACTGACCTGGACCCAGTTCTAAGATATGTTCCTGAGGGAGTTTTTTCCTCAGAGCCTCAGGGACGCATGGCGCGCAGAGTTTGAGAATTTGCACCAGGGTGCTATGACAAATTCAGAGTATGCTATCTGTTACACCAGATTGGCTAGGCATGCACTGTCTTTGGTTGCTAATGTTCTTGAGAGGGTTCGCCGGTTCATTGAGGTTCTTGTTCCACCCATCCGATCTAGCATGGCTCGAGATTTGGAGATGGACATTCTTTATCAGCAGGTAGTAAGCATTGCTAGGAGGATCGAGGGTATGCTCGCTGGGTAGCGAGAGGAGATGGAGGCCAAGAGGTCTCGAGAGTCGGGCCACTACTCTGGTGCCCGTACCCTAGAAACAGGTCATCTTGGTAGGAGTTATATGGTCCGCCCCTTTCATTCATCTCTTCCAGCGGCCAGCGGTACCCCAGCTCCACCCAAGCATCAGGAGACTTATTATACACCTCCAGTTTCTAGCGCACCTCCTGCGCTGGGTGCTTTTAGAGTTCAGTCTGGCAGACCTGGCCCTGGCCAGTCCCAGCCGCCACATCCTCCCAAAGCTTGCTCGAGTGTGGCGATACACTCCATGTGGTTTGGGACTGCCCCAGACTTATTAGGGGTGCATCTTCACACACTTTTCAGCCACAACGTGCTCAGCAGGGTTCTCAGGCCATGATCACAGCTCCAGCTGCTACCCCACCTGCCCAGCCAGCTAGGGTAGAGGTCGAGGAGGTAGAGGTCACCCTCGAGGGGGAAGCCAGGCCAGATATTGTGCTATTCATGCTCGTACCGAGGCTGTTGCCTCTGATTCTGTCATTACAGGTATTGTACTGGTTTGTCACAGAGATGCATCGGTTCTATTTGATCCAGGCTCCATGTATTCTTATGTGTCTTCTTATTTTTCTACGCATTTAAGTATAGCCCAAGATTCTTTAGGTTCTCCTGTTTATGTTTCTACTCCTGTGGGGGATTCTCTTGTTGTGGACCGCGTTTATCGGTCGTGTTTGGTTACTATTCATGGTTTTGAGACCAGTGCAGATTTATTGTTACTCGATATGTGGACTTTGATATTATCTTGGTCATGGACTGGTCGTCGCCCCATTATGATATTCTTGATTGTCACACAAAGACCATAACGCTGGCAGTAGAGTTATTTCTTTTCTTAGAGCTCGGCGTATGGTTGAGAAGGGGTGTTCCGAGTATTTGGCTTATGTGAGAGATGTCAGTGTTGATACCCCTTCTGTTGATTCAGTTCTAGTAGTACGGGATTTTCTCCGATGTGTTTCCAGCTGATCTTCCGGGCATGCCATCCGATAGAGACATTGATTTTAGCATTGATTTGTTGTCGGGCACTCAAATCATTTCCATTCCTCCTTACCGTATGGCTCTTCCTGAGTTGAAGGAGTTGAAGGATCAGTTACAAGAATTTCTTGATAAGGGTTTTATTCGACCTAGTGTTTCACCTTGGGGTGCTCTTGTTTTATTTGTGAAGAAAAAGGATGGTTCTATGCGCATGTGTATTGATTATCACCAGTTGAACATGGTTAGAGTGAAGAACCGTTATCCCTTACCTCGTATTCTGTTAACTTGTGGTTCCCGTGAGTTTTCCGGGTTTTGTGGTGATATTGTAGACTTCCGTACTATTTGGGTTGTATATTTTAAGTGGCATTTATATACAACATTTCTTTTAGATTGTTCAGTTTTTACTTAATATTTTCGCAAGTTATGTTGATATTCTTTATTGCTAGGCTTACCTAGTTATAGGGACTAGGTGCCATCACGACATGTTCACGGAGGGCGAACTGGGGTCGTGACAGTAGGCCATATGGTATAGTCAGAGGGTATTCAGGTGGATCCCAAGAAGATTTCGGCAGTTAGAGATCCGGAGTTTCTTGGGCTTAGCAGGTTATTATCACCGGTTTGTGGAGGGCTTTTCATCTATTGCAACCCCGATGACCTGGTTGACTCAGAAGGGTGCCCCTTTCAGGTGGTCAGATGAGTGTTAGGCGAGCATTCAGAAGCTCAAGACATCCTTGACAGCGGCAGCTGTGTTAGTTTTGCCCACAGGTTCAGGACCATATACCGTGTATTATGATGCTTCACAGGTGGGACTTGGTGCAGTGTTGATGCAGGGTTGCAAGGTTATAGCCTATGCTTCTCGTCAGTTAAAGGTTCATGAGAAGAACTATCCAGTTCATGATTTAGAGTTAGCAGCTATTGTTCATGCATTAAAGATTTGGAGGCATTACCTGTATGGGCTGCCATGTCAGGTGTTAACAGATCATAATAGTTTGCAATATCTATTCAAGTAGAAAGAGTTGAATATGAGGCAGAGAACATGGTTAGAGCTGTTGAACGATTGTGACATTACCATCTTATATCATCCGGGGAAGGCCAATGTAATGGCCGATGCTTTGAGCCAGAAGTCAGCCAGCATGGGTAGTGTTGCTTATATACTAGCCGGAGAGCGACGACTTACTTTGGATGTTCAGGCTTTGGCCAACCGATTCATGATATTGGAGATTTTTGAGACTGGCAGTGTTTTGGCCCATACTGTGGCCAGTTCTTCATTGTATGATCGTATTCAGGATAGGCAGTACGATGATCGTCATTTATGTGTCCTTAGAGATATTGTCCGGCATAGAGGTGCCAAACAGGTCATAGTTGATGATGAGGGAGTTTTGAGGATGCAGGGTCGTGTTTGTGTACCTGATGTTGATGGCATTCGGGAGTTGATATTGCAGGAGGCCCATAGTTCCTGGTATTCTACTCATCCGGGCGTCACAAAGATGTACCAGGATTTGCAGTAACATTACTGGTGGCGGAGGATGAAGAAGGATATTGTAGCATATGTAGCTAGGTGCTTGGACTGTCAGCAGGTTAATTACGAGCACTAGAGACCCGGTGGTTTGATGCAGCAGATTGAGCTTCCCGAGTGGAAGTGGGAGAGAATCACCATGGATTTCGTAGTTGGACTCCCACAGAATCAGAGGATGTTTGATGCGGTGTGGGTTATTGTTGATAGGTTAACCAAGTCAACACACTTCATTCCTGTATAAGTTTCGTATTCTTCGGAGAAGTTGGTAAAGATCTACATCAGGGAGATTGTTCGCTTGCATGGTGTGCCCATGTCCATTATATCTGACTGAGGTGCTCAGTTTACCTCCCATTTCTGGAGAGTGTTTCAGCATGAATTGGCCACACGGGTTGATTTGAGCACAACATTTCATCCTCAGACGGACGGACAGTCCAAGCGTCCTATTCAGATTTTGGAGGATATGTTGCGGGCATGTGTCATTGACTTTGGAGGTTCATGGGACCAATTTTTGCCTTTAACTTAGTTCATCTACAATAACAGCTATCAGTCGAGCATTCGGATGACTCCGTATGAGGCGTTGTATGGTAGGCGGTATCGGTCGCCAGTCGGGTGGTTCGAGCCAGGGGAGGCTAGATTGTTGGGTTCAGAGTTATTCTAGGATGCCTTGGAGAAGGTGAGGATCATACAGGATAGACTTCTTACAGCTCAGTCCAGGAAAAAGAGTTATACGGATCGCAGAGTTCGTGATTTGGCATTTATGATAGGAGACCGGGTATTTCTTAGAGTGTCACCCATGAAGGGCTTGATGAGGTTCATAAAGAAGGTCAAGTTGAGCCCTAAGTACATTGGTCCATTTGATATTCTGGACAAGGTGGGAGAGGTGGCCAACAGACTTGCTTTGCCACCCAGTTTATCAGTCGTGCACCCGGTGTTTCATGTATCTATGCTTCGGAGGTATATTGTTGATCCCTCTAATGTACTTGGCTTCAGCGGTTTCAAGTTGGACAAGTATTTGACTTATGAGGAGGAGTCGGTAGCCCAATTAGCTCGGCAGGTTCGTCCGTTAAGATCGAAGAGTTATCCTTCAGTTCGTGTTCAGTGGAGAGGTCATCCTATTGAGTTAGCTACCTGGGGGTCCGAGTCCAATATGCGGAGCCGATATCCCATCTTTTCCCCGATTCAGGTACCATTTTATGTCCGCTCGAGGACGAACGGTTGTTTTAGAGGTAGAGATTGTGATGACCCAAAAGGTCATTCCATGTAATTTTAGCTAAATATGTGTTCCGAGGCCGTGAAAGCCTAATTTAATCTCAACTCGATGTGCGTGTGCCACCCGGGCGTGTAGCCGGGAAGCCGTTAAATGGAAAATTGATAAAATGATTATTTTGTATTAATTATTTGAGTAAAGTTGACTTTGGTCAACATATTTGGTAAACGGACTCGGACCCGGGATTGGACGGTACCGGAGGTTCCGTAGGAAAATATGGGACTTCGGCGTATGCCTGGAATCGAATTCCGAGGTGCCAAGTCCGAGAAATGATTTTTGAAGAAAATTATTTTCCAAAAAATATAAAGGTTTTTGAAAATGTGATTTGATGTGAAACTTGTGATACCGGGCCCGTATTATGGTTCCGGAGCCCGGAACAGGTTCAATATGTCTTATATGTGTTATTTGTGAAATTTGGTGGGAAACAGACTTAGTTTGACGTGATTTAGATCGAAAATGGAAAATTTAGATGTTTTGGAAGTTTAAAGGAATTTCATTGATTTTGAGGTTTAATTGGATGTTCATGATGTTATTTTAGTGTTTTGGTTACTTGAATAAGTTCGTAGAATGTTTTTGAGGTTATGTTCATAATTGGTTTGGAGCCCTAAGGGCTCAGGTGAGTTTCAGGTGGGTTCCGGGTTGTTTAGAGTTGAAAAATCACTGCTGGTGGACCAGTTCTGGAGAGTTTATTCCCAAATCATAGGTAAGTAACCCCTAACTAGTTTCTTTCAACTTCCTACTGATTTTCATCAAATTTTATCAAGAATTCTAGGGTTTTAATTGTAGAAAATTGGGGATTTGGGTAGAGTTAAGAGTTTTTGATTATTTGGGAATTTGACCTCGGTTTGGGGTTGGATTTCAAAACAAATTATATATTTGGGCTCGTGGGGAAATGGGTGATAGGGTTTTGGTCCGAACCTCGCGTTTGGACAAAGCGGGCCCGGGGTCGATTTTTGGAATTTTGGGAAGATGTTGGGAAATCTTTAATTAAGCATTGAAATTGATTTGTTTAGCAATTCTTGATGTTATTGAGTCAATTATGTCTAGATAAGGTTGATTTGGAGTTGGGTTCAAAGGGAAAAGCGGTGCTAGAGGCTTGATTTGGATTCTTGGAGCCGAGGTAAGTGTTTGGCCTAACCTTTGCTTGAGGGAAAAGGTGTTGAGTCCCAATTGCTACGTGTTTATTCCATTTTCAATGTATAGGTGAGGTGACGCGTACCTATATGTTGTTGTCAAGCATGACTACGAGCCGGAAATTTGCAGTTATATGATATTTATTGGCTTTCACTATGTTTATGGGTTAATATCAATATGATAGCTATTTATTTGGTGGAAATTCTTGGTTATGAGTATTGTTGAGTAGTTGATCGGTTGGGGAACTTTATGTTGGATTATATACTTGTGTAGGATTGGTTATAGTTGTGTCCCTTGCCGGGACGATATTATTCTTGTTGATTATTCTGTGCATTTAAGGTTTCTTATTGTTGATTTCATGCCAACTGTTGTTTTTATATTGTTATGCATGAGGGGATATTCTGTGCCGAGTGATTCTGAGGTTATGCACGAGGGGACATTCCGTGCTGAGTGTTTATTTATTTATTGCACGAGGGGACATTCCGTGTTGAGTGTTTCATTATTTATTGCACGAGGGGACATTCTGTGCCTAGTGTTTGTGAGGTTATGCACGAGGGTACATTCCGTGCCGAGTGTTTATTTATTTATTGCACGAGGGGACATTCCGTGTTGAGTGTTTCATTATTTATTGCACGAGGGGACATTCTGTGCCTAGTGTTTGTGAGGTTATGCACGAGGGTACATTCCGTGCCGAGTGTTTATTTATTTATTGCACGAGGGGACATTCTATGCCGAGTGTATGTGAGGTTATGAACGAGGGGACATTCTGTGCCGAGTGTTTATCTATTTATTTATAGCACGAGGGGACATGCCGTGTCGTTCTGTTAATTTATTGTTCAGAGTTGTTAAATTCCTTCTGTTATTTATACATTCCAGTTGTTATCGTAATCTGTGACTTCAGTGAATTGTTGCCACTTCTTCCCCAGCATGTTAGCTCCATATTTGTTTTGTTCTTATCTTTCATTTCTTGTCATTTCTTCTTTATTACATTATAGAACTGTCCAGGTATTCGTTATTTGTCGTGTCCTAGCCTCGTTACTAGTTCGCCGAGGTTAGGCTTGGCACTTACTCAGTACATGGGTTCAGTTGTAGTGATGTTGCACCTGCACTTCTTTATGTTGTGCAGATTATGGAGCCAGACCCAGTGGGCATTGATCGAGGGAGTATCCTTCAGTCCACAGGCGACACTGAGGTAGTCCCGTAGACGTTCGCGGGCCTTTGCATCACCATCTATTTCTCTCCTTCTGTCTTATCTTGTATTTCTAGACAGCTACATTTGTTTATTCAGACTCATGTTTTTAGTAAATCTTAGATTGTCCGTGAAATTGTGACACCGGTTCTAGGGGTGTATTTTAGGAAATTTCATAAGATTTATCATTTAAGTTGTCGAATTACTTATCTTCCGCATTTCTAATAATAACTATGCTAGTTTACCACTGTTATTGCAATTGTCTATAATAAGGGAAGAAATGTAATAATTGGAACGTTGACTTGTCTAGTGGATTGAACGTTAGACGCCATCACGACCTAAAGGTGGGATTTCGGGTCGTGACACTTGCACTGACATTTAAGTTAATTATCCTATTTTGGGAGTGGCAAATTGACAAAATCAAGTACTAAGTTTTATATTAACTTCGGTTCATATTTATCCTCATAAAACATATAAAGATAATCTGGAATTTATGTTTTGTCATATCCATTTGCATCCAGTTATAAACTGTGGCCTAATTAGTGTAGCAAATATATTCCATGCACTGGTGGTGATTTTTGATAAAGTTTGGTGATTGTTATATTTATGGTCAAGTTTTACTCTCTCTTTCATGTTCATATTTTTCGGACGCTCCTTAAGAAAGATATATATCTAATAGCTCTAATTTGTTAGTTTTAACTGGAATAATAAGGATATATTCACAAAAAGTAACATAAATAATTTCTTATTTTTCTAAAACGTCAATACTTTTAAAATAAATCAGCTTTGTTAAAATGAATAATATTTGAAATAGTAGGAAGTAGTGGTAAATGCTACAACCAACACTAATTTGAGTCTTTTACCTATAAACTATTGACTTGGGAGCACAAGGACAAAAGAAAATATGTAGCATCTATAACTGACTTCAAACTCGTACTAATCAGGAATATAATGATAACTCTACCCTTATCTCCAGATATCTTTACAAACCACTAGATAAAATAGCATTGAAGTTTGTTCCTATTTCTTTGTTTTCAGTTACAAACTTGGGGTTTGTATTTGTCCTTAGATGTAACGATCCGACTGGTGGTTTTGAGAATGTAAGCTTCGTTCGGCAACATAAGGTCTTGAACAGGTTCACATTGTGTACATTGACATGCGTGCGTGGTTGGATTCAGTTACCGGATGATCCGGAGTCAAATTGGAAGTAACATTTCAGTTTTGGAAGCTTAAGCGATTGAAGTTGACCAGAGGTTTGAATTTTGTATAAACGGCCACGAAATGAGTTTTGGGTGATGTCAACAACTTCGTATAGTGATTTTGGACTTAGGCGCGCGTCCGGATTTGGTTTTGGAGGTCCGTAGAGTAATTTGAGGTAATTCAGCAAAAGTTGGAAAATGGAGCAGTTTGACCACAATTGAATTTTTGGGTTATCNGCCTCGAAATGAGTTTTGGGTGATGTCAACAACTTCGTATAGTGATTTTGGACTTAGGCGCGCGTCCGGATTTGGTTTTGGAGGTCCGTAGAGTAATTTGAGGTAATTCAGCAAAAGTTGGAAAATGGAGCAGTTTGACCACATTTGAATTTTTGGGTTATCAGGGTCCTAATGCGATTCCGAGAGTTGGAGTGGCTCCGAGATGTCAATTGGGACTTGTCTACAAATTCGGCGTCATTCCGAGTTGAATTGATAGGTTTCAGCACGAGTTTTGATAATTGAAGATTTGAAAATTCATAAGTTCGATTCATGGTGTGATTTGTCGTTTTGTCATTGTTTGATGTGATTCTAGACCTCGAGCAAGTCTGTGTTAGGTTATATGCCTTGTTTGTGTGATTAAACGGGGTCACGGGGGCCTCGGGTGTGTTTCGGATGGGCTTCGGGTCAATTTTCTTCTATTCTCCACTGCTGATTCTGTCTTCTGGTTCTTCTATGCGATCGCATAGTGATAGACACGATCTCATATTGCTGCTCTGACCCGCCCAGTCCTTCCTTCACTGCGTTCGCATAGATAGATTCGCGAACGCAGAAGTCTACTTTCTCCTTCTTCACGTTTGCATCTACACCATCGTGTTCGCATAGTAGAAAATAGGGCTGAGGGTAGATGGATTTTCCTTTTTTGCGCTCGCGTAGGAGCCTCTGCATTCGCGTAGCTTTCCTGTTCTTCTTCTCCGCGTCCGCATTCCCACTGTCGCGTTCGTTATGCACAACTGGAATGTAGCTATTTTCTCCCTTATATGCGATCGCACATGTTCTTTTGTGACCGCATAGCACCATTTTTGGCCGGTAAATATTTTCCTCTACGCGATCACGATGCTTAAAACTCTGGGTAGACTGATATAATTTAAAATCGAGGGTTTCACCATTTTTATCATATTTGGACTTCTAGAGCTAGATTATTGGCGATTTTTTATGGGTTTTTCACGAAATTCGATTGGGTAAGTGTTCTTCAATAGAATTAAATATATTCCATGATTTTATCTTTATTTCCATCATTTAATTTGTGTTTTGAGTTGAGGAAAATGTTGGTTTTGAAAGAAAAATTCTAAAATGAAAAATCATGATTTAAGGGACCAAATGGTATTGGAATTTGATAAATTTTATATGGTTAAACTCGTATCGGAATGGGTATTCTGATTTTGTAAAATTCTACGGGTTCCGAGGTATGGGCCCGGGGGTCGATTTTTGGGTCAATTTTTATATTTTTGTAAAGGTTGAAACTTTATTATCCGGAATAGTTCCTTACAAGTTTTATGTGTGTTTTAAAGTTGTTCTAGTTGATTTTGAGCCGTCTGAAAGTATTTTTGCCCGAGATGTCCATTTTAGAGGTAAGTATCTTGCCTAACCTTGTGTGGGGGAACTACCCCTTAGGTTTGTGTCTTCTATGATTGTAGCTCGTGTACGCGAGGTGACGAGTGCGTACTCGGACTTACTTGTAGGAGGTTGACCTTTTAGGATTCTTAGTTCCTTATATATTCCCTGTGTATGAAGTTGTAATCGTTATGACTGAGTTCTTAATTGCTAGTTTCATCTCTTCCTGCGTAAATTAGGATTTTTTGCTTTTAGATTCCTTTTGTTGTTCATGTGATCTTAATTGACTTAACCAAAGATGCTACCCTTCTACTGTCACACTATATTGTTACTCATAAACTGCCTAGTTAATTGAAATTAGTATTATCTCACCCTATAATTTTCTAGCATTAACTGAAGTTATTATTACTATTATATTTGTGGTTACTCTTACTTGAAATGTTGAAAACCTCTCGAAATTTTCTAAATCTTAAAAAGGAATTTGGATAGTCTATATCTTAGCTGACTTGCCTTTAATTGGAGCTAATTGACTTGTGTTGGCCTCTTATTTTTGACTTGAATATATTAGATTTGTTGTTATGTCTTGTTTCTCTCTGGTTAAGCTATTTTCTTTATGCTTGGTATTTCTCTCAGTGATTATTCCATGTGAACGAGTATTCATACGTTGGTGTCAAGCATGCTCGTGAGTCATATATTCTAACTGACATGATCTTTCATTGAGAACTACTTAGGCTTAACTTGATAATTTCTATGTTAATAGTAGTTCCTTGGAATTGCCTACTGCTGAGTATTTGTTCAAGTTAAGCTTTATTTTGTGAAGCTAATTAATTAAGCGAGATTGGTTATAGTTTTTTTCACTTGCCGGGATGATATTGTTGCCATTGTCGACTCCCTTGCCGGAATAGTATGGTTTCTTTTGTTCTTTATGCTGTTGATTTCCCTTGTCGGAATGCTATCATTTCATTTCTTTTGGTGAGAAAGAGTGTAAAGCATGAAGGGTGATGTCGTTCCATTTCATATTCATTATCATGTGAGGAAAGAGTGTAAAGCACAAAGGGTGATGTCGTTCCATTGTTTATATTCATTATCATGTGATGAAAGAGTGTAAAGCACGAAGGGTGATGTCATGTCATTGTTTATATTCATTATCATGTGAGGAAATAGTGTAAAGCACAAAGGGTGATGTTGTGCCATTGTTTATATTCATTATCATGTGAGGAAAGAGTGTAAATCACGAAGGATGATGTCGTGCCATTGTTTATATTCATTATCATATGAGGAAGAGTGTAAAGCACGAAGGGTGATGTCGTGCATGATATTTTGAGTGAGTGCTAAGGCACGAAGGGTGATGTCGTGCCATATTATTGTGAGTTCATGGCACGAACGATGTTTCCGTGCAGATGAGGATGAGGGACATGCATTATGATGTGATCTTTGTTTCCCTGTGTATACATTGTGCCTTTACTTTGAGCTGTTATTGTTGTACTTACATATTTGGTGTGAGTTATTGTTATTGTCCTGTAATTGAATTTTATCTCAATTATTGTTGCACTGTCCATGTCTTTTACTTGCTTAATTTGCTTAAGTTACGTGTCGTATCCGGCGATTTCTATGGGAAGGACGAGAGTAAAAGCACGAAGGGTGATGTCGTGCACTTGTTCTATCGGAAATTAAGTTCGAAATACATATATTGAGAAAGTATATTTTAAAAAAACATTTATCTTGAAGAAATTACATTTAAAGACTTTCCTTCTGTAAAGTATATATACGTACTCGGAGGAAGTACCTTTCAAAAGAAGTTTCCTATTTTGAAACGAATATATTTTTATGGTATTTAAAATAAACTGGTGGGTGAAAGGTTATATTCGAAGGTTTGATTAAATTGTTGGAGTTGTTGGCTAAGGTCAGAGGTGGAGATTATCGCAGTGCTGAGTTACTACTTGTTCTTACTGTATTGTGGGTTTTAGTTTTTGGCTTTTTTCCCGTCCATTTTTCAATGTAATATTATGATATTCCGTCGACTTATTATTATTTTCCTCTCACATTGCATTTTTATATAGATAATTATATTGTGTAATCTTTATACAAATGTCATATTCCATCATTTTCAATATTTATGCTTCTTTGTTTTACTAGACTAGTGAGTGTCTTGACTAGTCCTCGTCACTACTTCACCGAGGTTAGTCTTGATACTTACTGGGCACCGCTGTCGTGTGCTCATACTACTCTTCTGCGCATTGTTGTTGACATTCCAGGATTTGCATAGTCGGCCGTTTGATAGATTGCAGCGCGATTGCTATTGTGGAGACTCAAGGTAAAACCGCTTCAGTGTTCGCGGTTCCGGAGTCACCATCTTATGTCTTTGTTGCACTGCTGTACTTATTTCTGAACATTGGTATTTTTAGGAGTTTTAGCATATTTTCCTTAAAGCTTATGACTTGTATCTGCCGGGTTATGGGAAGAAGTGTAAAGTGTTGAGATTTAATTCAAAAATCACTTAAACTATTCTTATATTATAATTGATGTTTGTTAATAATAATCTTACCTAGCCCTTAAGACTAGGTTCCATCACGATACCCAACAGACGGGAAAATCGGGTCGTGACAAGTTGGTATCAGAGCTCTAGGTTCATAGGTACTACGAGTCATAAGCGAGTTTAGTAGAGTCTTGCGGATCTGTACGGAGGCGTCTGTACTTATCTTCGAGAGGCTACAGAACTATTAGGATAATTTCACTTCCTTCATTCTTATGGTGCAAGTTCATTGATCTTGAAGTTTGAAATTACCGTTCCATTCTCTCATTGATGGTGAGGACACGAGATGTGGTTCCTGATGATATTACCCCCGAGGCAGATGTCTCTAGGGGAAGCGGTAGAGGTCGATAGGAAGCACGTGCCGCAGTTAGGGCACTTACCAGAGTAGCCGTAGATGAGCCGTTATTAGTCCTTGTGAGAGAACCAGATTGATTCCAGGTGTACCAGCTACTCCACAGATTAGGGGAGGAGTTTAGACTCCCATCGCCTACATTCCAGAACAGCGAGATCATGTTGTTCATGTTCCAGTTGTCATGGTAGCAGAGCATGTGGTTTCAGTTCAGCCCGTGGGTATGTAAGCAACATATGAGGAAGGATAGCTCAGACTTGAGAGGTATAAGGAATACCACCCTCCTACTTTTAGTGTATTGGCCACAGATGATGCTAGGGGTTTCTGGAAGAGTGTCACTGCATTCTCCGTACTATGGGTATTGCGGAGTCGAGTGGGGTTGCTTTTGTCACGTCTCAATTCATGGGAACGACTTGTCAGTGGTGACGGGCATATGAGTTGGGGTAGCCCGGCCGAGTTAGATTCACTTGCATGGATTCATGTTTCAGAGATGTTGTTGAGGGAGTTTGCACCCCAGTCCCTCCGAGATGCATGGCGCGCAGAGTTTGAGTAGCTGCGCCGGGACGGTATGCCAGTATTAGAGTATGCTACCAGATCCAGTGAGTCGGCCATGTATGCACCTCCCTTCGTTCCCTCAGTTAGGACCTGGGTCCGTAGATCCATTGAGGGGCTCAGGCATGGTATTTGGTTCAGCACGAATCGTGAGTTGGAGTTAGATGTCTCGTTTCGACAGGTAGTACAGATCGCTCGCCGGTTAGAGGGCATGTGGGACCGAGAGCGAGAGGACAGACGAGATCAGGAGAGAGAGGTCAGGGAGGCGAGGAGTCCTCATAGACCGGAGAGATCTACTGGTCCTTATTATGGAGGCAGGTTACGACATGGTAGAGGTTTTGTGGGTCAGCTAGTTCAGTTTGTATTACAAGCTTGGCATGGGGTTTCAGGTACTCATGAGTCTAAGAGTACTCATATTGCATAGTTTACAGAGCCACGTCAGTAGAGAGGTTGCTTTGAGTATGGAGATACCAGCCACAGGGTGAGAGGTTATTCCAGGATCCAGACAGGTGTGTATTAAAAGGGTATTTAGGTGAGTAGAGGGCGCCCAAGAGGGGAGGCCCGGCCCATTGGTGTGTTTCGTGTAGTAGGCTAGAGGCCGTTGTGCCAGATGTTATCATACAAGTATGTTTTGATTTGTTGCAAAGGGGAACCGTGTGTATTTCATTGTAGTTCTGCTAGTCAGGACAAATCCCTTATTTGCCGCTTCATTTATTGTCACGACCCAAAATCCCACCTTCAGGCTGTGACGGCGCCTAACGTTGCACCCGCTAGGCAAGCCAATGTGTCAACTGTATTGATTTATTAGAAAGTGAAAATAACAAACACTGAGTATATAACTGAAATAAAGTGCGGAAGCATTAACATAATTCTAAATAACAATAGCTAATAATGAAAAAATCCCCTTTAAGTACAACCCAGAAATGGAGACACAACCTTACGAACTAGTCTAAGATTTGACTAAAAACAACAGTTTGAAAATAAAATGATGTATTTGTCTGGAAAACACATAAGAGACAGGATGAAAGATAGAAAGGGACGCCGAGATCCACGAACGCCATGCGGAACTACCTCGGTGTCGTCTGGGATTGACTGAAGGACACTCCCACTAGCAATGTCCACTGGGTTCGGCTGCATAATCTGCACAACATAAGGAAGTGCAGGTGTAGCATCAGTACAACCGACCACATGTATTGAGTAAATGCCGAGCCTATCCTCGGCGAAGTAGTGACGAGGCTAGGACACGACAACAAATTGTACCTGTGCAGTTCAATAGTATAGTAGAATATAAACAAGAATACAATTACGGGGAAGAACATGCGGGGGATAAGAGATAGCAAATACCGAAATGACGGAAACAAAACAACAGTCTAAAATTCTAAAATAATAATGGGTATTGACAACACGAATTAAAAAGTGAAAAGAAACGACACTGCATGTCCCCTCGTGCATAACAATATAAAATATGGCACGGAATTCCCCCTCGTGCATAAACAACATAAACATGGCACGGAATATCCCCTCATGCCTAAAACATCACAATCACGGCACGGAATGTACCCTCGTGCATATATATATCATCAACACAGCACAGAATGTCCTCTCGTGCATAATAATCATAAACACGGAACGGAATGTCCCCTCACGCATAAATAATATTCAATCGGCACGAAATGTTCCTTCGTGCATAAATATAATCAATCGGCATGGAATGTTCCTTCGTGCATAAATAATAATCAATCAGCACGGAATGTTCCTTCATGCATAAATAGTCATCAATCGGCACGGAATGTTCCCTCGTGCATGCTGAGTGTAAAATCAACAATTGATATGAAAGCTTAACAATACGACATTTCAAATGTTCATAAATAATCAACAAAATTCTACTGCCCCCGCAAGGGACTCAGCTATAACCAATCTCACTTAGAGGTATAATGTCAACAGTAAAATCCTCGACCGAACACATAATCAATAATTTTTCTACGTCATGAAATAACCTCAAGGTACCGCTTTCAAGGTTCCCAATAATTCCAAACACGGAGAATATCAAATAACATTAAACAACTCATTAAGATCGACTCACGGGCATGCTTGACCACAACATATAGGTACCCGTCACCTCACCTATACATTGGACATGAATTACACATAGAAAATAGGACTCTATACCTATTCCCTCAAGCTAAGGTTAGGCCAAACACTTACCTCGGCTCCAAGAATGCAAGTCAAGCCTCAATCACGGCCTTTTCTCTTGAATCCGACTCCGAAACGATAATATCTACACATAATTGATTTAATAACATCAATAATAATTCAATAACTCAATCCGAAAGCCTAATTATACATTTCCCATAATTCTTCCAAAAATACCAAAATTCGACCCCGGCCCCGCTTGGTTCAAAATCGAGGTTCGGACAAAAACCCGATCATCTATTCCCCCATGAACCCGAACATATATTTGTTTTGAAATCCGACCCCAAAATGAGGTTGAATTCCCAAAATTTCCAAAAGCCCTAACTCTACCCAAAACCCCCAATTTCTACCCTTGATTTCATGTTTTTAGGCCTATATTCTAATGATTGATGAAGGAAAATGGAAGAAACTAGAGTTAAGATCACTTACCTAAGTGGTTATGGAGGAAAAATAGCATGGAACTCGACTATGGGGCTTGGAGAAGAAGGAGAGGGAGAAAATATGAAGAATCTCGAAATAGCATTCTGATTTTAAGGCTTTAAAATCACTGGGCAAATTTACGCTACGCGATCGCGGAAAGGGAGTTACGATCGCGGAGAGTACTGAGTTCTAGACTTACGCGATCGCGAACAAGGGACAGCGATCGCGGGAGTACTGGACACTGACCATCGCGACCAAGCGATCGTGTTTGCGTAGAGCAACGCGCTGTCCTGCCCCCAGATCCCTTTAACGTTATGCGATCGCATCCAAGGCCCTAGGCTCTGCGATCGCATCCAAGGCTCTGCGTTCGCATAGGGTAATTTCCAAACCCCATCCATATGAACATCGCGATCGCGTGAATTACACAGCGATTGCGAAGATCAAATCACAGAATTCCTAGAACATCCCAAAAACACCAGAAATTTCCTAAGTTAACACCTCAACACCTACCTGGAACCCACCCGAGCCCTCGGGGCTCAAAACCAAATATACACACGACTTCGAAATCATCCTACAAACTTATTTGAGTAATTAAACCACTAAAATAACATCAAAAATAATGAATTAAGCTCCAAAATCTAATGAATTTTCTCAAACTTCATAAACTTCTAAATTCTCCGATTTTGATCTGAAACACATCAAACCAAGTCCGTTTCTTTCAAAATTTTACATTTAACTCACATAACACATATTAAACCTGTTTCGGGCTCCGGAACCAATATACGGGCTCGGTAACAAAGATTTCACATCAAAGTTCATTGTCAAAAGTCTTTCTTATTTTCAGAAAAAAATTTCTTTAAAAATTCATTTCTCGGACTTGGGACCTCGAAATTCTATTCCGGGCATACGCCCAGGTCCCATATTTTCCTACGGACCCCCTGGGACCGTCAAATCACGGGTCTGGGTCTATTTTCCAAAAATGAATCCAAAGTCAACTTTATTCCATTAATTATGATAAATTCAATTGTTCAACACAATTCCACATAAAGACTTCTCGATTGTGCATGCACATTGAGGTGAGATTAACGGAGGCTTTCGGGGCCTCAGAACACAGTTTTTGCTACATTTACACAAGATGACCTTTTGGGTCATCACAATCTCCACCTCTAAAACAACCGTTCGTCCTCGAACGGACATAGA
Source organism: Nicotiana knightiana (assembly GCA_005239525.1). NCBI lineage: Eukaryota > Viridiplantae > Streptophyta > Magnoliopsida > Solanales > Solanaceae > Nicotiana > Nicotiana knightiana. The sequence continues at coordinate 12,367 of ML422163.1, read as the reverse complement.
AAAGTACCTGAATTCGGGAAAAGGTGGGGATATTGGCTCCGCATATCGGGCTCGGACTCCCAAGTAGCTGCCTCAACAGGCTGACCTCTCCACTAATCACGAACCGAAGAATAACTCTTCGATCTCAACTGACACACCTGCCGGTCTAATATGGCTACCAGCTCCTCCTCATAAGACAAATACACTGACAACACTGAAGTCAAGTATGGCTACCAGCTCCTCCAACTGGACACCACTGAAGTCAAGTACATGAGATGGATCCGCAATATACCTCCGGAGCATAGACACGTGAAATACCGGATGCACGGCTGACAAACTAGGTGGCAAGGCAAGTCTATAGGCCACCTCTCCTACCTTGTCCAGAATCTCAAATGGACCAACGTACCTAGGGCTCAACTTTCCCTTCTTTCCGAATCTCATCACGCCCTTCATGGGCGACACTTGTAGAAATACCCGGTCGCCTATCATAAATGCCAAATCTCGAACTCTGCGATCCACATATCTCTTCTGCCTGAACTGAGCTGTACGAAGTCTATCCTGAATGATCTTTACCTTGTACAAGGCATCCTGGACTAACTCATAACCCAAAAGTCTAGCCTCTCCTGGCTCAAACCATCCGACTGGAGACCGACACCGTCTACCATACAACGTCTCATATGGAGCCATATGAATGCTCGACTGCTAGCTATTGTTGTAGGCAAACTCAGCTAAAGGCAATAACTGGTCCCATGAACCACCAAAGTCAATGACACAAGCTCGCAACATATCCTCCAAAATCTGAATAGTAGGCTCGGACTGTCTGTCCGTCTGAGGATGAAATGATGTGCTCAAATCAATGTGGGTANGCTGAATCTGTTGCATCAAATCACCGGGTCTCTGGTGCTCGTACTTAACCTGCTGACAGTTCAAGCACCGAGCTACATAAGCTACAATATCCTTCTTCATCCTCCACCACCAATAGTGCTGATGCAAGTCCTGGTACATCTTTGCGGTGCCCGGATGGATAGAATACCGGGAACTATGGGCCTCCTGAAGTATCAACTCACGAATACTATCCACATCAGGTACACAAATCTGACCCTGCATCCTCAAAACTCCCTCAACATCAACCGTAGCCTGTTTGGCATCTCCGTGCCTGACTCTATCTTTAAGAACACATAAATGGCGATCATCATATTGCCTGGCCTGAATACGGTCATACAAAGAAAAATGGTCTATGGTATGGGCCAAAACACTACTAGTCTCAGAAACCTCCAATCTCACAAATCGGTTAGCTAAATCCTGAACATCCAAAGCAAGAGGTCACTCTCCGACTGATAAATAGGCAAGACTACCCATACTGGCTGACTTCCGGCTCAAAGCATCAGCCACTATATTAGCCTTCCCCGGATGATAAAGAATGGTAATATAATAATTCTTCAGCAACTCTAACCATATCTTATGCCTCATGTTCAACTCCTTCTGTTTGAACAGATACAGTAAGCTCTTATGATCTGTGAACACCTCACATGGCACACCATACAAATAATGCCTCCAAATCTTCAATGCATGTACAATAGCTGCTAACTCCAAGTCATGAACTGGATATATCTTCTCATGAACCTTCAACTGACGAGAAGCATAGGCTATAACCTTGCCATCGTGCATTAACACTGCGCCAAGACCAACCCGTGAAGCATCACAATACACGGTATACGGTCCTGAACTTGTGGGCAAAACTAACACTGGTGCCTTGGTCAAGGTTGTCTTGAGCTTCTGAAATCTTGCCTCACACTCATCTGACCACCTAAACTGGGCACACTTCTGAGTCAACCTGGTCATTTGGGCCGTAATGGATGAAAAGACCTCCACAAACCGGCGATAATAACCTACTAAGCCTAGGAAAATTAGGATCTTTGTGGCTGAGGTGGGTCTAGGCCAATCTCTGACTGCTGAAATCTTCTTGGGGTCCACCTGAACACCCTCTAACGATACCACATGGCCTACAAATGCAACTGAACTCACTATCCCTCAAAGTCTGGAGGACAACTCTAAGGTGTTGCTCATGCTCCTCTCGGCTGCGAGATTATATCAATATATCATCAATGAAAACAATCACAAATGAGTCCAAATAAGGCCTAAACACTCGATGCATCAACTCCATAAAAGCAGTAGGTGCATTTGTCAGCCCAAATGACATCACTAAGAACTCATAATGCCCATAACGAGTGCGAAAGGCTGTCTTAGGGACATCGGATACCCTAATCGTCAGCTGATGGTAACCAGATCTCAAGTCAATCTTGGAAAACACTGAAGCACATTGAAGCTGGTCGAATAANGAGAAACACTAGGCCTAATGAAGCCTTTATCCAACAAATCATGCAACTGATCCTTCAACTCCTTCAACTCTGGTGGGGCCATACGATACGGCGGAGTAGAAATAGGCTGGGTGCCCTGAGCTAGCTCAATACAAAAATCAATATCCATGTCGGGTGGCTTACCCGGCAGGTCAGTAGGGAATACATATGGAAACTCATGAACCACGTGCACAGACTCTAGGGAAGGAACCTCGGCGCTAGAATCACGAACATAGGCCAGATAGGCCAAACAACCCTTCTCGACAATCCGCCAAGCCTTCATATAAGAAATAACTCTACCTGAAGAATGAATAGGAGTCCCCCACCACTCCAAACGAGGCACCCCTGGCAAAGCCAAGTTCACTGTCTTGGCATGACAGTCCAGAATAGCATAATATGGGGATAACCAATCCATCCCCAATATAACATCAAATTCAACCATATAAAGGAGAAAAAGATCAACCTGAGTCTCCAGACCACCAATAACTACTAATCAAGCACGGTAGACTCGATCTACCACTATAAAATCACCCATCGGTGTAGAAACATGCACAGCAGTTCTCAAGGAATCACGGGGCATACTCAAATAAGGGGAAAAATATGAAGACACATAGGAGAAGGTGGAACCTAGATCAAATAACACTGAAGGCTCTCGGTTGAAAATTGAAACCGTACCTGTAATAACTGCATCAGAAGCCTCAACATCAAACATGGCAGGAGAAGCATAGCACCGGGGCTGAGCCCCTCCAACCTGATCATCTCTGGGTCGACCTACTGCGGCCTGACCTCTACCTCTCGTGGCATGTCCTCCACCTCTATGAGTCTGACCTCTACCTCTGGCACCCCGATCGCCACCCCTAGCTGGATGAGGGGGTGGGGGTGCACCTGATGCAGGAACCATGGCACGGGAACCCTAATATTGAGACCCACCAGAACCTCGGGGGGGGGGGAGAAACCTGGAAATATTCCCCACATCACCGCAAGTATAACAACGCCTCTGCTGATGTGGCTACTGACTCTGGAACTAGCTGTCGACCCTGATAACCACCCTGGAAACTTTGAAGCGGCGGTGCACTGATAGGTGCTGGTGTTGCACCAATAGGAGCTAGCGATGGACTGTGAGCTACCTGAAGTGCCGACTGATAGGGTCTGGGAGGATGACCTCTGCCTGAAGAATCCCTGCCCTCAGATGAGGCTCCACTGAAATGACCGAAGTGACTGGGCCTCTTGTCAGCCCCCTGACCACCATCCTATGACATAATCATCTCAATCCTCCTGGCCACATTGGCCGCATCATAGAACAAAATATCAGTACATGACTCCTTGGCCATATGAAGCCTGATTGGCAGAGCCAAACCCTCAATAAACCTCCTCACCCTATCACGATCAGTGGGGAGTATCGTAATAGCATGCCGGGCTAGAGTGATGAACCTGGTCTCATACTGAGTGACAAATATAGATCCCTGCTAGAGGCGCTCAATAGTCGGAGAACTGAGCCCAAGTCAATGGTGCCGACCCAGCTGGCATGGTCAATCAATAGTCTCTCAACACAGTCTTGGCGGAACACGAAAGACGAAAGGTAGCAAAATTAACTCCATTGGACTCTACTATGCCCATGTTCCGAAGAACCTCATGACAGGTCTCCAAATAATTCTGGGGATCCTCTGATGGTGAACCAGTAAATGTAGTAGTGCACAACTTGGTGAATCTATCCAATCTCCATAAAGTATCTATTGACATAGCTGCTCCCTCAACTGTAGGGGCCACAATGCCCGGCTGAGCTACTCCGGCCGTCTGAGGTACCGGTGTCTGGAACTGAGGATCTAGCTACTCTGGTGTGCGAGTAGCATGATTCTGGGTCCCTCCCCGAGCCTGAGAGATGTCTGGTGCAGTAGGAAGAAGACCGGCCTGAGCCACACTCTCCATGAGTCCCACGAAGTGGACTAGAGTGTCCTGAAGCACCGGGGTGGCAATGAACCCCTCTGGGACCTGAGCTTGTCTAACTGGAACTGTCTGAGTAGGAACCTCATCGGCAAAGTCTACCTGTGGGTCCTCTACTGGGGCTGCTGCTCTGGGCTGAGCCCTGCCCCTGCCTCGGCCTCTAATACGACCTCGTCCTCGGCCCCTCGTAGGAGTTGCAACAGGAGAGTAGGGCTGCTGATCGGTAGATGAGGAAGCATAAGTTCTCTCCATCTGCGAGAGAATAGAATCGGAACTCAATTAGCATTTAGCATTTCAAATCGCACGACAGAAAATAAGAAAAGTAAAGTTATTCATAACTTTGCAACCTGTGGGGGATAAGTACAGACGTCTCCGTACCAATCCCTCTGACTCTACCAAGTTTGTTTGTGTGTTGTGAGACCTAAGCAACCTAGTGCTCTGATACCAACTTGTCACGACCCGAAATCCCCCCTTCAGGCCGTGATGGCGCCTAACATAGCACCCGCTAGGAAAGCCAACGTGTCAACTGTATTGATTTATTAGCAAGTGAAAATAACAAACACTGACTATATAACTGAAATAAAGTGCGGAAGCATTAACATAATTCTAATAACAATAGCTAATAACGCAAAAATCCCGTTTAAGTATAACCCAGAAGTGGAGCCACAACCTCACGAACTAGTCTATGATTTGACTAAAAACAATAGTTTGAAAAGACAGGATGAAAGATTGAAAGAGACGCCGAGATCCACGAACGCCATGTGGAACTACCTCGGTGTCGTCTGGGATTGACTGAAGGACACTCCCACTAGCAATGTCCACTGGGTCCGGCTGCATAATCGGCACAACATAAGGAAGTGTAGGTGTAGCATCAGTACAACCGACCCCATGTACTGAGTAAGTTCCGAGCCTATCCTCGGCGAAGTAGTGACGAGGCTAGGACACGACAACAAATTGTACCTGTGCAGTTCAATAATATAGTAGAATATAAACAAGAATACAATTACGGGGAAGAACATGCGGGGGATAAGAGATAGCGAATACCGAAATGACGGAAATGAAACAACAGTCTAAAATTCAAAAATAATAACGGGGATTGACAACACGAATTAAACAGTGAAAAGAAACGACACTGAATGTCCCCTCGTGCATAACAATATAAAATATGGCACGGAATTCCCCCTCGTGCATAAACAACATAAACATGGCACGGAATGTCCCCTCATGCATAAAACATCACAATCACGGCAAGGAATGTACCCTCGTGCATATATATATCATCAACACAGCACAGAATGTACCCTCGTGCATAATAATCATAAACACGGCATGGAATGTCCCCTCGCGCATAAACAATAATCAATCGGCACAGAATGTTCCTTCGTGCATAAATATAATCAATCGGCATGGAATGTTCCTTTGTGCATAAGTAATAATCAATCGGCACGGAACGTTCCTTCGTGCATAAATAGTAATCAATCACCATAGAATGTTCCCTCGTGCATGATGAGTGTAAAAGCAACAATTGATATGAAGGCTTAACAATACGACATTTCAAATGTTCAGAAATAATCAATAAAATTCTACTGTCCCGGCAAGGGACTCAGCTATAACCAATCTCAGTCAGAGGTATAATGTCAAAAGTAAAATCCTCGACCGAACACATAATCAATAATTTTTCTACATCATGAAATAACCTCAAGGTACCACTTTCAAGGTTCCCAATAATTCACAACACGAAGATTATCAAAGAACATTAAACAACTCATTAAAATCGACTCACGGGCATGCTTGACCACAACATATAGGTACTTGTCACCTCACCTATACATTGGACATGAATTACACATAGAAAATAGGACTTTATACCTATTCCCTCAAGCTAAGGTTAGGCCAAACACTTACCTCGACTCCAAGAATGCAAGTCAAGCCTCAATCACAGCCTTTCCTCTTGAATCCCACTCTGAAACGATAATACCTAAACATAATTGACTAAATAACATAAAAAATAATTCAATAACTCAATCCCAAAGCCTAATTATACATTTCCCATAATTCTTCCAAAAATAGCAAAATTCGACCCCGGGCCCGCTTGGTCCAAACTCGAGGTTCGGACCAAAACCCGATCACCCATTCCTCCATGAACCCAAATATACAATATGTTTTGAAATCCTACCCCAAAATGAGGTTGAATTCCCAAAATTTCCAAAAGCCCTAACTCTAGCCAAAACCCCCAATTTCTACCCTTGATTTCATGTTTTTAGGCCTAGATTCTAATGATTGATGAAGGAAAATGGAATAAACTAGAGTTAACATCACTTACCTTAGTGGTTATGGAGGAAGAGTGGCCTGGAACTTGGCTATGGGGCTTGCAGAAGAAGGACAAGGTGAAAATATGAAGAATCCTGAAACAGCATTCTGTTTTTAAGGCTTTAAAATCACTAGGCGAATTTACTCTACGCGATCGCGGAAAGGGAGTTGCGATCGCGGAGAGTAATGGGTTTTAGACTTACGCGATCACGAAGAAGGGACTCCGATCGTGGGAGTGCTCGACACTGACCATCGCGATCGTGACCAAGTGATCGCGTTTGCGTAAAGCAACACGATGTCTTGCCCCAAATCCCTTTAACGCTATGTGATCGCGTGAAGCCCCTCGCGATCGCGTAGGGCACTACCCCCAGGCTCTGCGATCGCGTCCAAGGCCTTGCATTCGCGTAGGGTAATTTCCAAACCCCATCCATATGAACATCGCGATCGCGTGAATCATACCGCGATCACGGAGAGCAAATCATAGAACACCAGAACAGCCCAAAAACACTAGAAATTTCCTAAGTTTAGCACCCCGACACCTACCCGGAACACACCCGAGCCCTGGGGGCTCAAAACCAAATCCTACGAACTTATTTGAGTAATTAAAACACTAAAATAACATCAAAAACAATGAATTAAGCTCCTTGATCTATAGAATTTTCTCAAACTTCATAAACTTCTAAATTCTCCGATTTTGATCTGAAACACGCCAAACCAAGTCCATTTCTTTCCAAATTTTACACATAAGTCACATAACACATATTAAACCTGTTCCGGGCTCCGGAACTAATATACAGGCTCAGTAACACAGATTTCATAACACAGATTTCACATCAAAGTTCATTGTCAAAAGTCTTTCTTATTTTCAGAAAACAATTTCTTTAAAAATTCATTTCTTGGACTTGGGACCTCGGAATTCGATTCCGGGCATACGCCCAGGTCCAATATTTTCCTATGGACCCTCCGAGACCGTCAAATCACAGGTCCGGGTCTATTTGCCAAAAATGAAACCAAAGTCAACTTTATTACATTAATTATCATAAATTCAACTGTTCAACACATTTCCACATAAAGACTTCCCGACTATGCGCTCGGGATGCACACGCACATGGAGGTGAGATTAGCGGAGGCTTTTGGGGCCTCGGAACACAGTTTTTGCTACATTTACACAAGATGACCTTTTGGGTCATCACCTTTATGAGTGAGTTTCATGCTTTACACTCTATGTACGTGTTTGCTCCTGTTGGTAGATTCTACGAGTGGTAGCACGTGTCTATCATTGTTTTCATTCATCATTGAGAGTGGTGAGATTATAAGTGAGTCCTTTTTGTCCATCATGGTAAGCTTTATGTGATTTTCCCTATGTTTTTTGTTTACGAACTGTTATTTGATTCTCTATCGAGATGTGAGTTAAGTGAGCTTTATGATTTTATTGGCAGAGCTGAGTTAGTGGAAGACTTCTATTGGTATGATATATACTCGATTTGTGATAATTTGAGGGTGAGAGCCTTGTGATCTTTTGTGTTTCTATATATTTGGACCGAGCTGAGTACCGCGGTGGAAGTTATATCAGAATGGGATCCTTGTGATTTGTTCATATGCTTTACTTCTTCCTTGTTATATTTCTTTTGTAGTTCGGTATTGATAGAAGGTTGTGCCTATGGGCTTGTTTGGCAGTTCCCTTATGTGTTTCCCTTTTCATATTCAGTCATTTCTGTTATGTGCTTCTTGGGTTTCAGCTTGCGGGATGTGTGCCCAGTGGTGTTAGTTGTGGCTTGGTGATTTGGGTGTCTAATAATGTGGCCTTCGTGTTCATTTCATCATTATCAGTATTATGGGGCTTGGAAATAGAATTGTTTCAGATGTGAGTCTAATCGCTAGTGCTAGATTGATTTCAGACATCTATTGTGATAAGAAGTTTTATTATGGGCCTATGTGGGATGTGCTATATTGTGTGGTCATGCCTCGTGGGTGTAGTCATGAGTTGATGCAGCTGGTTGAGGCTGATGCCGGACAGGCATTTAGACTCGGGTCTTTTGGAAAGGAGTAGAAGGTGAGAAATTGAGGTATGTGGTTGGTCAGTGGTGATAGGAAGGCCAAATTGCAGTTGTGATGGTGTCATCAGGCTTATGTAGGTTGGGCTGACGTGGGAACACCCGTGAGTGTGTGTTGGAAGTGTGCAATCAGAGATTGGATGAGTTCGAGGTGAATCTTGGCATGTTCAAGGACGAACGTTGTTTTAAGAGGGGGAGAATGTAATGACCCGACCAGTCATTTGAAAATTTAAGCTCCATTCGGTGGCGTAAGGTCTTGAACAGCTTCACATTGTGTATATTGACCTGCATTCATGGTTGGATTTAGTTACCGGATGATCCATAGTCAAATTAGAAGGAAAATTTCAGTTTTGGAAGCTTAAGCGATGCAAGTAGACCGGAGGTTTGACTTTTTTGTAAACAGCCTCCGAATGAGTTTTGGGTGATGTCAACAGCTTTTTATGGTGATTTTGGACTAGGCACACGTCCGGAACATTTTTTGGAGGTCCGTAGAGTAATTTGATGTAATTCGGCGAAAGTTGGAAAATGGAGCAGTTTGACCATAGTTGACTTTTTTGGTTATCGGGGTCGGAATGTGATTCCGAGAGTTGGAGTGACTCTGGGATGTCAATTGGGACTTTTCTGCAAAATTCGACATCATTCCGAGTTGAATTGATAGGTTTCGGCACGAGTTTTGATAATTGAAGATTTGAAAATTCATAAGTTCGATTCATGGTGTGATTCGTCGTTTCGTCATTTTTTGACGTGATTCTAGACCTCGAGCGAGCCCGTGTTACATTATATGACTTTTTGTGTGATTAGACGGGGTCCCGGGGGCCTCGGGTGTGTTTCGGATGGGCTTCGGGTCAATTTTCTTCTATTCTCCATTGCTGATTCTGTCTTCTAGTTTTCTTCTATGCGATCGCATAGTCATAGACGCGATTGCATAGTGTGTCTCTAACCGCCAGTCCTTTCTTCACTGCGTTTGCATTGATACGTTCGCGATCTTGGAAGTCTACTTTCTCCTTCCTCGCGTTCGCATCTACAGCATCCCGTTCGCATAGTAGAAAATAGGGCTGAGGGCAGATGGCTTTTCTCTGTTTGCGTTCGCGTAGGAGCCTCTGTGTTCGCGTAAATTTCCTGCTCTTCTTCTCCACGCCCACATTCCCACTGTCGCATTCGCGATGAACAACTGGACAGTAGCTATTTTATCCCTTATATGCGATCACAGTTGTTCTTCTGCGATCGCATAGCACCATTTTTGGCCAGCAAAAATTTTCCTCTACACGATCGCATCTACACTCACACGATCACGATGCTTAAAAGTCTGGGCAGACAGAATATAATTCAAAATCGACGGTTTCACCATTTTTATCACATTTTGACTTCTAGAGCTCGATTCTTTGCTATTTTTGATGGGTTTTTCACGAAATTCGATTGGGTAAGTGTTCTTCAACCAGAATTAAATATATTCCATAATTTTATCTTTATCCATCATTTAATTTGTGCTTTGAGTTGAGGAAGATGTTGGTTTTGAAAGAAAAAATCTAAATTGAAAAATCCTGATTTGAGGGAACAGATTTTGACGGGTCCCGAGGTGCGGGCCCGGGGTCGATTTTTATATTTTTGTAAATATTGAAACTTTATTATTCGGAATAGTTCCTTACAAGTTTTATGTGTGTATTGAAGTTGTTCTAGTTGATTTTGAGCCGTCCGGAAGTCTTTTTGCCCGAGAAGTCCATTTTAGAGTATCGGGTTGTCGTCTTCGAGGTAAGTATCTTGCCAAACCTTGTGTGGGGGAATTACCCCATAGGATTTGAGTCTTCTATGTTTATTGTAGCCCGTGTCGCGAGGTGACGAGTGCGTAATCAGACTTATTTGTAGTAGGTTGACCTTTTAGGATTCTTACGTTCTTATATATTCCCTATGTATGAAGTTGTAATCGTTATGACTGAGTTCGTAACTTCTAGTTTCATATCTTCCTACATAAATTAGGATTTCTTGCTCTTAAATTCCTTTTGTTGTTCATGTGATCTCGAAAACGAGAACTCCTTTCCTTATTTGGTGTACCTAATTAAGCCGGATGAAAGGAAACTTTCATGTTCGATTTTGAAGGGGGGGAGATCCAATTGACTTAACCGAAGAACCTACCTTTCTACTGTCATACTATATTGTTACTCATAAACTGCCTAGTTAATTGAATTAGTATTACCTCTCCCCTATAATTGTCTACCATTAATTTGAGTTATTATTATTATTATTATCTTTGCGGTTACTCTTACTTGAATTGTTGAAAACCTCTCGAAATTTGCTAAATCTTAAAAAGGAATTTAGATACTCTATATCTTAGCCGACTTTCCTTTACTCGGAACTAATAGACTTGTCTTGGCCTCTTATTGTTGGCTTGAATATATTAGATTCACTGTTACATCTTGTTTCTATCTGGTTAAGCTGTTTTCTTTATGCTTGGTATTTCTCTTCAGTGATTATTCCGTGTGAACGAATATTCATACGTTGGTGTCAAGCATGTCCGTGAGTCATATATTGTAACGGACATGATCTTTCATTGAGCACTACTTAGGCTTAACTTGATAATTTCTATTGTTAATAGTAGTTCCTTGGTATTGCCTACTGCTGAGTGTTTTTTCAAGTTGAGATTTATTTCGTGAAGCTAAATAATTAAGCGAGATTGGTTATAGCTTTTTTCCCTTGCTTGGGATGATATTGTTTCCATTATTGACTCCCTTCCCGGAATAGTGTGGTTTCTATTGTTGTTTATGCTTTTGATTTCCCTAATCGGAATGCTATCATTTAATTTATTTAGGTGAGAAAGAGTGTAAAGCACGACAGGTGATGTCGTTCCATTTCATATTCATTATCATGTGAGTAAAGAGTGTAAAGCACGAAGGGTGATGTCGTGCCATTGTTTATATTCACTATCATATGAGGAAAGAGTGTAAAGAACGAAAGGTGATGTCGTGCCATTGTTTATATTCATTATCATGTGAGGAAAGAGTGTAAAGCATGAAGGGTGATGACGTGCCAAATTATTTAGAGTAAAAGCACGAAGGGTGATGTCGTGCGTGATATTGTGAGTGAGTGATAATGCACGAAGGGTGATGTCGTGCCATATTATTGTGAGTACGTGGCACGAATGGTGTTTCCGTGCAGGTGAGGACGAGGGACATGCATTATTATGTGATATTTGTTTCCCCGTGTATACATTGTGCTTTTATTTCCAGATGTCNTCTTAATTTGCTTAATTTATCTGTCGATTTCTATGGGAAGGACGAGAGTAAAAGCACGAAGGGTGATGTCGTGCACTTGTTCTATTAGAAATTAAGTTCGAAATACATTTATTAGGAGAGTATAATTTTAAAAAAACATTTATCTTGAAGAAATTACATTTAAAGACTTTCCTTCTGTAAAGTATATATACGTATTCAGAGGAAGTACCCTTCAAACGAAGTTTCCTATTTTGAAACGAATATATTTAAGGTCTTTAATATAAACTGGTGGGTGAAAGGTTATATTCGAGAGATTGATTAAATTGTTGGAGTTGTTGGTTAAGGTCAGAGGTGGAGATTATCGCAGTGTTGAGTTACTACTTGGTCTTACTTTATTGTGGGTTTTGGTTTTTGGCTGTGTTCCTGTCTCTTTTTCTGTGTAATATTGTGATATTCTGTCGATTTATTACTATTTTTCCTCCCGCATTGCATTGTTATGTAGTTAATTATATTGTGTAAT
>ML422161.1:0-17901 GCA_005239525.1 Nicotiana knightiana | reverse complement strand
GAACCCGTTGGGGAATAAACTTATTGTGATATTAATATAGCTTTGATTGGTTGATTAAACTCTATTTGTTCAACTACGTTCTTGTTGTAGTTGATTGAAGGGCCCTCAATTAGCTGTGCCTATTTATTATGTATCTACTTGAGAGAGAGTGCATATTTAGGTAATTGTTTGAACAACACCACTCCCAGAGTATAGACGAAAGTCATAACCGAGGGTTTAGAGGTTGGATTAGAGATAACGATACTTCGGGTGCAATCTAAGTGAACTGTAATGCAATCTAGCTAGCGTAACTTGAGAGAGTGCGTCTAGTAAATTATCATAATTACTTGAGAGAGATTTATGGTAGATAGAGCGTTCATGATTGATAGAGACGATTAATCAAGATTATACGAAGTATCCGAGAAGTAAGTTCACCAGCGGGGGAAACCATAACCTTAGATTTTATTACAATTGTTTATACCTTAGTATAGCTAATCTTTACTTTTAATATTTAGTATTAGTAACTTAAACAACATCATGTGACAGCTGATTACTAACTTAAACAGCATGCTTGATACGTCAATTCCCTGAGGGATCGACTCTGGGCAAAATACCCCAGGATTATATTTGCAACGCCCGTTTAGTCTTTATAGAAGACAAAGTTGAGTGTGATCACATACACTTATTCACCACATCCAATTCATTTACATCATATTTATAGAACATAAAATATTATAATTAGTCTACCTGGCACCCCGAAATCCAATATTGCTTAGCAAAATTTTTCGGGGCCTTACATTCTCCCCCGCTTAGGATCATTCGTCCTCGCATGAGAGGTAGAGCCTGACCCAAATACCTAACATAACATATCTCTTTTCTATCCTACCTCAAGCCCCTAAAGTTTGACTAACTCCCAAATTTTTCAGAAATTTTGGCATCTTCTCCTTTGTAACTAGGCCTATCCGCCTGTCAGAGAATCACCCTAAACCATCCTAAAAGCTCATCAATAACTCGACAAAGCACCACATGTATTTACCCATAACACTAATTCTCAGCATCAAAAGAACTACATTATCATAATGACACCTGAACATGGACTGCACATTTTTAGATCATAACACCAATAAGGTACCTTTCAAGTCAAAACTAATTGATATAAAATCAAGCAAAAATATTTTCCTTCCACGACACTTCTGGCCTTCAAGGTGGCCTCCTCGACTTACAAGCTTTGCCATAACGAATTCACGGAAGCAATCCCAACCCTTAAACTTATCTAACAAATATGATAGCTAGATACCTCGCATAAGCTAACTATCCATTAACTTCACATTCAATAATTTACACCAGGATGATACACAAAGGATTTCCAACTACCTTATTAAGCATAGACATGCGAAAACACAAATACATGAGGAACAACTACGGGAAAATATCATACTCCTAGTGCGACCTAATGGGAAATGCGCTTATGTACTATTCATTATCAATTCACATAACATCTACAGGGAAATTTTTGAGAATAACTGGTTCACCCTCCTGAATTGTAAATTCTATATGCGAACACCCAAACTAAACCCGTGGTGACCTTCACGATTACTGTAAGATGTGCTATAATATATTGACCATAAAATTACCTGCTGAATATGTGTGATCACAGGGTGACTTTGACATGTTTGAACATTCAATACCAAATAAATCTAATACAATAAAGAGCAACGGATTTCAAGATTGGGGTGGAATTACTCAGGAACCCATTAACGTGCTGAGCGGAGTATTTCATGAGGTTATATGCTAAGAGACACAAGGATTTCTATTAATGAGGCTGACATGGTTTAATCCAGGTGACTACATGAATTATCAGATAGATGAAGCATAGTGGTGACTAGTATTCTTAGATGAGGAGGATACCATGTACGTGAAGTTGAGATTCTAAAGAAGTGATCAAGTGTGATACACTAGTTGCGTCCCTGATTGTAAGGCAAGTAGTTGAGCTCAAATGGTAAGACTCTTGCAACATGGGTGTGATTGAGGACGCAAATGAAATACGTGGAATTTGATTTCACTCCTAACATAAGGAACACAAGGACTTTATGCCACAAGTGAATGAGGATGGAAAGGAAGTCATCTACTTATGAGATTATCATAATTCGAACAATCTAACCCTTCCTAAGGTGGTGGAATGCCAGAGGTAGCAAATTTCCCATACATGACAATGACGTTGTCAATACTCCTAGGAGCCGAGTGAGCAGGAAGCCACATAACCTCATCAAATCTGACCCATTTAAGACTTTGAAAATGAGACACACTTTGGTTTGAAATCATGGCAATTTAAGCTTGAACTTTTAGGAGAATCATTACTTTTTGAACCCATGAGACAAGCCCTCGTAGCCCTAGAAAATCGTCAACAATGTCGATAAAGTACGTAAAATCATTACGAGTTAGTGTAGAATAAGGCCTCGAAGTGACCATATGAATAATTATGAAAGGGTGAGAAGTCTTGATGCACTTATCGGAGAAGAGTAACCTGAGTTATCTAGTCACATGGATAAGCAAAGCATGTGGATGATTGTTTAGGAGAAAATCTCATAAGGAGTGTGAGAAATATCTTTTTATCCTAACAGAAGGAACATACCCCGACCTTTGATGAACTTGAAGTGAAGTGGGAACCCATGTAATTTGTGGTATTTATTAATCCATTGACCAGATATCTAGAAGTATTTTAAAATTAGAGCTACTCTTTCTGGTTCAGAGTTCAACCTTTAAGGATAGTGCTTCTAAGGGAATAGGATTGAGAAGGGATAGTATAACCGATAGTGAATGAAGCAGGCTCGTAGTTAAAGTAAGAGGATGGATTGACTTGCCACCGACACCTATAATCCCATATCCTTGTTTAGTTATGTCAGAATACTGAAAACTCCAGTAATATCAGAGGAGCGAAAACTAGTTAGCTAGAAAATAAAGGTATTGTTACATCTATCCCATTTTCTGGATTCAATGGAATTCGTACAGAATTAGGGTGGATCATCATTGATAAAAGAAATTGTATTTCTAGATACCAAGGACACAATTATGTTGTTCCTTCAGCCCTTGAGATTGGAACTGAGGAATGGGTCAACAACTAGGGGAAGGTCGGGTATATCAGAGTAGCTAATCAAAAAAAACTTGAGGTTTTAAGATTAACTCAATAGCTTCAAGGCTAGTGGAGCCACTACAAACATCAAAAAAATCAGCTGGATTTGCAGCAACATGTAGCAATTAACACATAACGACACTTAAACAAGTATTATGCAATCCGAACGAGGAGCGAAAATGCTCGTCTTCCTTATAACCAAAAGAATAACAACCTTCAAGAATAAGATGAGCAACAAGAATAAGTAGCACGATCTAGCTACATGGAGTCTCGATGGTCCCTAGCTTCGATGAAGATTATAATAGTGTTTAAAATTAATTGAGAAGACCAAATTCAGAAATAACATGTCAGGGAAAGAGGGAGATTCTCGCCAAAAAAACAAAAATCTTGCCGATTCCGACCACTAGGCCAAAATGAAAGCCTCAACAAAGATAGAGCGAGAGACACAAGGCAAAATCTTCACTATGACACTATGTCAACATTCAGATGATGCAAAAACTTGAAGAAAAATGGCCTAGGATTTCGAATAGAGAAGAATAATTGGTCGAGAGAAAGTATCCTTTTATTTTGTGAGAAAATATTAGAATTGTCCATCCATTCATTCGAGAAGAAATTCTTCGGGTGTAGTCCCTTGTTAGAGCTTAGAAAGGAGTGTTGGAAATGGTATAGCTACAACTCAACTCAAGGACATGCTTATAGAGCTCGATGTCCTAAGAGATTGCATATAAGAAAATTTGTGGTGGGGTGCATAGGTTTACTTGGTAGTCTAGTCCTAGCCTCGTCACTACTTCGCCGAGGTTAGGCTAGGCACTTACCAGTACATGGGGTCAGTTGTACTGATGTTGCACCTGCACTTCATTATGTTGTGCAGATTACAGAGTCAGACCCGGTGGACATCATTAGTGGGAATGTCTTTCAGCTTATCCTAGAGACATTCAAGGTATACCCACTGGCGTTCGTGGGCCTTGGAGTCTCTTCTATCCCTAGTTCCTCGTTTCTGTCTTGTTTTCCTCTAGTTTTCAGAGACAGTCATGTATTTCCTTTCAGACTTTGTATTTAGCACTCTTATAGACAGTTCGTGAGTTTGTGACTCCAGGTTTTGGAAAATTTATGTGTCGTTGTATTATGTTGTCTTTACTTAGTTTTGAAACCATATTTATTTCCATTATTAAGTTGTGAACTATTTTTAGCTTTTTCTGTTAAATCGATGCTATCATGCTAGTTTTACTGTACATGTTGGCTTGTCTAGCGGGTTCAACGTTAGACGCCATCACGACCCGATGGTGAGATTTCGGGGCGTGACAAGTTGGTATCAGACCACTAGATTGCTTAGGTCTCACAACGCACGAAAAACTTGGTAGAGTCTGAGGGATCAGTACAGAGTCGTCTGTATTTATCCCTTAGAGGATGCAAAGTTAGGATTACTCCACATTTCTTTTCATCTCTGTCGAGCGATATGAATTCTGAGTACTGATTGAGTTTCTATTATATTCTTTCGCAGATGGCGAGGACGCGTGCTTCCCATGGTCCCGCTCAGTAGCCCGATACTCCTGCTACAGCTCCTACGAGGGGTCGAGGTTGAGGACGAGGACGTGTAGAGGCCGAGGCCAGGGCCGAGCTTAGCCTAGAGCAGCAGCCCCAGTGGAGGACCCTCAGGTCGAGTCTGACGAGGAGGTCCCAGTTCCGGAAGTCCCAGCTGGACCAGCTCAGGTCCCGGAGGGGTTCATAGCTACCCCAATACTTCAGGACGCTCTTGTACATCTAGTCGGACTCATGGAGAGTGTAGCACAGGCGGGTCTTCTTTCTACTGCACCAGTCGTCTCTCAGACTGGGGGAGGTACCCAGACTCCTGTCACTCACACGCCAGAGCAGCTAGCTCCACAGTTTCATACTCCGGCAGCTCAGCCAGCTGGAGTAGCTCAGTCGGGTATTGCAGCACCGGTAGCAGAGGGAGCAGCTATGTCAGCAGATGCTTTGTGGAGACTGGACAGGT
The DNA here is from genome assembly GCA_005239525.1 of Nicotiana knightiana. Lineage (NCBI taxonomy): Eukaryota > Viridiplantae > Streptophyta > Magnoliopsida > Solanales > Solanaceae > Nicotiana > Nicotiana knightiana. The sequence continues at coordinate 12,799 of ML422161.1, read as the reverse complement.
TCACTAAGTTATTCACTGCTACTTTTACTGGTTCACCATCAGAGGACCCCCGGGATTATTTGGACACCTGCCATGAGGTTCTTCTGAACATGGGCATAGTGGAGTCCAACAGAGTTGACTTTGCTACTTTTCGGTTATCTGGCGCAACCAAGAGTTGGTGGAGAGACTATTGCTTAGCCAGACCAGCTGGGTCTACACCTTTGACTTGGACTAAGTTCTCAGAGGTATTTTTGGGGAAGTTCCTTCCCATTACTCAGAGAGAGGAACTTCAGAGGCAGTTTGAGCGTCTCCAGTAGGGATCTATGTCAGTCACTCTGTACACCAGGTTCATCACTCTAGCCCGACATGCTCTTATGATACTTCCCACTGATCGGGAGAGGGTTCAGAGATTTATTGAGGGATTGGCCCAGCCTATCAGACTTCAGATGGCTAGAGAGTCAGGTACCGATATATCATTCCAGGATGCAGCCAATGTGGCCAGAAGGATTGAGATGATTATGTCACAGGGTGGTGGTCCGGGGGCTGACAAAAGGCCCCGTCATTTCGGTCGTTTCAGTGGAGCCTCATATGGGGGTAGGGATTCTTCAGGCAGAGGTCATCCCCCCAGACCCTTTCAGTCAGCTCTCCAGATTTCCCATGGTACTTCAGGTGGTCGTGGTTATCAGACGCATTATTTTGATCAGCAGCCTTACAGTGCGGCACCAGCTCTCATCAGTGCACCATCGCATCAGAGTTTCCGAGATGGTCATTCAAGTCGACAGGGTCAGACTCAGTTCCCTCAGTAGTCGAGGTCTTGTTACACTCGTGGCGATCCGAGTCACGTTGCCAGATTTTTCCCTCGAGCACCAGGTAGTTCGCAGCATCAGGGTTCTCGTGCCATGGTACAGGCACCAGGTGCTCCACAACTTGCCCAGCCAGCTAGAGGTGGGGGTAGAGGTGCTAGAGGTGGAGGTAGAGGTCATAGAGGTGGAGCTCAGGCCGCCAGAGGTGTAGGCCAGCCAGCAGCCGGCCGTCCTAGAGATGTGGTTCAGGGTGGTGGGGCCTAGCCCTGATGTTATGCTCTTCCATCCAGGCCAGAGGCTGAGTCTTCAGATGCAGTTATTACAGGTACTATTCGGGTCTGTGACAGAGATGCTTCAGTTCTATTTGATCCAGGGTCTACGTATTCGTATATGTCCTCTTATTTTGCATCGTACCTGGTCATGCCTAGTGATCCGATGAGTATTCCTGTTTATGTATCTACACCGGTGGGTGATTCTATCGTGGTCGATCGAGTCCATCGTTCTTGTGGTGTGGAAATTGGGGGTCCTGAGACCCGTGTTGATTTGTTTCTTTTAGGTATGGTCGACTTTGATGTTATATTGGGGATGGACTGGTTTTCCCCATATCATGCTATCTTGGATCCATGCCAAGACTATCACCTTAGCCTTACTAGATTTGCCCCGTTTATGGTGGAGAGGGACTCCTGGTCATTCTACCCGCAGTATTATTTCGTACGTGAAGGCTCAGCGTATGGTCGAGAAGGGGTGTTTGGCTTATTTGGCTTATGTGCGCGATTCCAGTGTTGAGGTTCCCTCTATTGATTCGGTACCCGTGGTTCGTGAGTTTCCTGAGGTTTTCCCTTCAGACTTGCTGGGGATGCCACCCTACAAGGACATTGGTTTCTGCATTGATCTGGCTCCGGGCACCCAGCCCATTTCTATTCCGCCGTATCGCATGGCCCCGCTAAAGTTGAAAGAGTTGAAGGAACAGTTGCACGATTTGCTTGGGAAGGGTTTCATTAGACCAAGCGTTTTGCCTTGGGGTGTGCCGGTATTGTTTGTGAAGTAAAAGGATGGTTCGATGAGGATGTGAATTGATTACCGGCAATTGAACAAGGTTACAATCAAGAATAAGTATCCACTGCCGAGGATTGATGATTTGTTCGATCAGCTTCAGGGTGCCAAGGTATTTTCAAAGATAGACTTGAGATCTGGCTACCATCAGTTGAGGATTAGGGAATCTGATGTCCCTAAGACAGCTTTCCGCACTCTGTACGGGCATTACGAGTTTTTGGTCATGTCGTTTGAGTTGACAAATGCCCCAGCAACTTTTACGGACTTGATGAACCGAGTGTTCAGGCCTTATTTGGATTCGTTCGTGATAGTCTTCATTGATTATATATTGATATGCTCCTGCATCCAGGAGGAGCACGAGCAGCATCTTAGAGTGGTCCTTCAGACTCTGAAGGATAGTCAGCTATATGCAAAATTTTCAAAGTGTGAGTTTTGGTTGAGTTCAGTTGCATTACTGGGTCATGTCATATCAGTAGAAGGTATTCAGGTTGACCCGAAGAAGATTGAGGCAGTCAAGAACTGGCCTAGACCAGCATCAGCTACAGAGATTCAGAGTTTCTTGGGATTGGCAGGCTACTATTGTCGGTTCGTGGATGGGTTCTCATCTATTGCAACCATGATGACCAGGTTGACCCGGAAGGGTGCCCAATTCAGATGGTCGGACGAGTGTGAGGCGAGCTTTCAGAGGCTCAAGACAGCTCTGACTACGGCACCGATATTGGTTTTTCCCACAGGTTCAGGGCCTTATACAGTCTATTGTGATGCTTCCCGTATTGGGCTTGGTGTAGTGTTGATGCAAGATGGAAAGGTCGTTGGTTATGTTTCGAGGCAGTTGAAGATTCATGAGAAGAACTATCCAGTGCATGATTTGGAGTTGGCAGCCATTGTTCACGCATTGAAGATTTGGAGGCACTATCTGTATGGCGTGGCGTGTGAGATGTTCACGAATCATAAGAGTCTTAAGTACTTGTTCAAGCAAAAGGAGTTGAATTTGAGGCATAGGAGGTGATTGGAGTTGTTGAAGGATTATGATATTACCATCTTATATCACTCGGGGAAGGCCAATGTGGTGGTCGATGCTTTGAGTAGGAAGTCAGCTAGTATGGGCAGTCTTGCTTTTATTCCGGTCAGTCAGAGGCCTCTTGGTTTGGTTGTTCAGGACTTGGCCAATCGATTTGTGAGGTTGGATATTTCTGATCCTAGTCGAGTGTTGGCTTGTACGGTCGCTCGTTCTTCATTATTGGAGCGTATCCGTGATCGGCAATTTGATGATCCCCATTTGTGTGTCCTTAGAGACACGGTGCAGCGCGGAGGCGCCAAGCAGGTGACCTTAGATGATGATGGTGTTTTGAGATTGCAGGGGCGAGTTTGTGTGCCCAATGTTGATGGGATTAGAGAGTTGATCTTAGCGGAGGCCCATAGTTCCCGGTACTCTATTCATCCGGGTGCCGCGAAGATGTATCAGGATTTGCGACAGCATTATTGGTGGCGTAGAAGGTAGAAGGATATTTTGGCATATGTGGCGCGGTGCTTGAATTATCAACAGGTTAAGTATGAGCATCAGAGGCCTGGTGGTTTATTTTAGAGGATTGAGCTTCCCGAGTGGAAGTGGGAGAGGATCACTATGGACTTTGTTACTGGACTTTCGTTGACCCGAAATAAGTTCGATGCAGTTTGGGTCATTGTTGATAGGCTGACCAAGTCAGCACATTTCATTCCTGTGGCAGTCTCCTATTCAGCCGAGAGGTTAGCTGAGATCTATATTCGGGAGATTGTTCGCCTTCATGGTGTGCCGGTATCTATCATTTCGGACCGGGGCGCGTAGTTTACCTTGCGTTTCTGGAGAGCAGTTCAGCGAGAGTTAGGCACCCAGATGGAGTTGAGCACATCATTTCATCCTCAGACGGACAGGTAGTCCGAGCGGACTATTCAGATATTGGAGGATATGCTCCGAGCTTGTGTTATTGACTTTGGAGGATCATGGGATCAGTTCTTGCCTTTAGCAGAGTTTGCCTACAACAACAGCTACCAGTCGAGTATCCAGATGGCTCCTTATGAGGCTTTATATGGTAGGCGGTGTCGATCTCCGGTTGGATGGTTTGAGCTGGGAGAGGCTCGGTTGTTGGCTATAGATTTGGTTCAGGAGGCCTTGGACAAGGTCAGGATCATTCAGGATAGGCTTTGTACAGCTCAGTCCAGGCAAAAGAGTTATGCAGATCGCAAGGTTCGAGATGTGGCTTTCATTGTTGGTGAGCGAGTATTGCTCCGAGTGTCTCCTATGAAGGGCGTGATGAGATTTGGGAAGAAGGGCAAGCTTAGCCCTAGGTTCATTGGTCCGTTTGAGATTCTTGATCGAGTGGGAGAGGTGGCTTATAGACTTGCATTGCCGCCTAGCTTATCAGTCGTACATCCATTTTTTCATGTGTCCATGCTTTGGAGGTATCACGGCGATCTATCCCACGTGTTAGATTTCAGCACTGTCTAGTTGGACAAGGACTTATGTTATGAGGAGGAGCCGGTAGCTATTCTTGACCGGCAGGATCATCAATTGAGATCCAACAGTTTCCCTTCTGTACGTGTTCAGTGGGAAGGTCAGCCTCCTGAAGCATCGACCTGGGAGTCTGAGTCCGATATGCGGAACCGTTATTCTCATCTATTCCCCGACTCACGTACTTCCTTCTTCTGTCCGTTCGAGGACGAGCGGTTGTTTTAGAGGTGGAGAATGTGATGACCTTACCCATTCTGTGCTTCCGGGGCCTTGAAAACCTCATCTTTAGTTTCCTCGATTTGCGTGCACAGACCGGGCGCGTAGCCAAAAAGCTTAAATATGAAATTCTGTGAAAAATGCTAAAATTTGATATAAAATGAGTAAATTTGACTCCGGTCAACATTTTAGGTATACGGACCCGGACCCGTGATTTGACGGTCTCGAAGGGCCTATAGGAAAATATGGGACTTGGGCGTATGCTCGGAATCGAATTCCGAGGTCCCAAGCCCGAGAAATAAATTTTAGAGTAAAATTATTTTTCTGAAATATATAAAGAAAATCGAAATGAAAATTTGTTAGAACGTGTTAGTATCGGGCCCGTATTTTGGTTCCGGCGCCCGGTACATGTCTTATATGTGGTTTAAGATATTACTGTGAAGTTTGGTTGAAATTGGACGTAGTTTGACTTGTTTCTGACTTAAAACTCTAAATTTGAAAGTTCATGAAGTTTGAAGAAAAACTAGTGATTTTGAGGTTTGATTCGTTGTTTTGATGTTATTTTGGTGATTTGATCGCACGGTTAAGTTCGTAGGATGTTGTTGAGTTAGTGCATGTGATTGGTTAGGAGCCCCGAGGGCTCGGGAGTGTTTTGGAGGTGTTTCGGAGTGATTTTGAACTTACGAAAAATTGCAGGTTTTTGCTTCAGCTGTTACAGGTCCCATTTGTTCTTCTAAGTTTTTCCTTCATCGCGTTTGCATCCATTCCCACACGATCGCGTAGGGTTATTTGACCCTGAGGGCTTAGCCCTCTTTTCCTCTTCGCGTTCGCATACATTTGACCACGTTCGCGTAGCTTTGCAGGTCTTCTGCGTCGCAATCGCGTGATGTCCCACGCGTTCGCATAGGTCAATTTCTGGACCCCAGCCTTTTTACTCTTCGCGTTTGTGTTCACGTTCACCCTTTCGCGAACGCGACGGTCTGTCAAGTCTACCTTTCGCGAACGCGGCCTTCCTTCCGCGAACGCGAAGGACAATTTTGCCATGTTATATATATTAAATTCTAGAACAATGTAGCTATGGGATTTCATTAAATCTTCACGAACTTCTTCTTCTCCAAGGTCCATAGGCATCCATTGAAGCTATCCTTCACCAAAGACTTCTTGGGTTAGTAATCCTTGCTTATTTCCTTCCATTTTCTTCAACATCTAATGAATTCCTAAGCCTAAAACATGTAATTTAGGGTAGAAATTGGGGGAAATGGGTAGAGTTAGGGATTTTTAAATTTTCTTGATTTAGACCTCATTTTGTGGTCAAATTCGAAAACAAATTATATATTCAGGCTCGTGGGTGAATGGGTGACATGGTTTTGGTCCGAACCTCGTGTTTTGACCAAGCGGGCCCGGGGTCGATTTTTGGGATTTTGGGAAGAAAGCTTGGAAATCTATAATTAGGCATTGGGATTGATTTGTTTAGCATATATTGATATTATGAAGTTATTATTGTATAGGTTTGATTGAGTTGGAGCCGAATTCGAGAGGGAAAGCGGTTGTTGTGGATTGATTTGGCCGTGGAAGTTGAGGTAAGTGTTTGGTCTAACCTTAGCTTGAGGGAATAGGAGTTGAGTCTTATTTGCTACTTGCTAATTGTCGAGTACGATGTATAGGCATGGTGACGAGTATCTATACATTGGTGTCTAGCATGATCGTGAGTCTTTATATTGCGAATTTCTATATGTTGTAAAGAGCATGTGAAGGGAATTGTGATCTTTAAAACATCGAGGAGCATTGGCTCAAGTTGTAACACGAATGGTGAAGATATATGAGATAATTGAATCCTTTGGAGCATTGGCTTAAGTGATAGAGTAAGTTATGAAATGAAAGTGAAAGAACGAGAAAGAGTTATTAAAATATACCATTGCTGGGTCATTGTGGCTTTAGTGATTATCTCCCTTGCTGGGATGTTGAGATTACTATTATTGTTCCCTTGTGGGGATTAATTGTTTAATTATTGTTCCCCTACCGGGATTTCTATTTCTATTATGTTTACTCCCTTGCCCTTTGTTTGTGATTGATGTTTGGGTGAGGAAGAGTGATAAAGCACGAAGGGTGATGTCGTGCACTGTTCGGTATTGTGAGGAAGAGAGTAAAAGCACGAAGGGTGATGTCGTGCATTGTTTGATATTGTGAGGAAAGAGTGTAAAGCATGAAGAGTGATGTTGTGCCGTACGATGTACCATTCCGTACAGATATTCATTGATTATACTGTGAGGAAAGAGAGTAAAAGCACGATGGGTGATGTCGTGCACATGATTATTGATACGATTGATTTGGTGAGGATGAGAGTAAAAGCACGAAGGGTGGTGCCGTGCAAGTTTGTGATTTCTGATCCTTATTGATATTCCGGCCTTGTTGTTCCTTTCTTTATTTGAGATTTCTTATATGAAACTGTTATCTCCCCACAGCATGTTCCCCTTACTTTGTTGATTGATTACTTCCTGTAANATTCGAACTGCACAGGTTTACTTGGTAGTCTGGTCCTAGCCTCGTCACTACTTCGCCGAGGTTAGGCTAGGCACTTACCAGTACATGGGATCGAATGTACTGATGCTACACCCGCACTTCTTTATGTTGTGCAGATTACGCAGCTGGACCCGGTGGACATCATTAGTGGGAGTGTCTTTCAGCTTATCCTAGAGGCATTCAAGGTATACCCGCTGGCGTTCGTGGGACTTGGCGTCTCTCCTATCCCTAGTGCCTCATTTATGTCTTGTTTTCCTCTAGTTTTCAGAGACAATCATGTATTTCCTTTCAGAATTTGTATTTAGCACTCTTATAGACAGTTCGTGAGTTTGTGACTCCAGATTTTGGGAAATTTATGCGTCGTTGTATTATATTATCTTTACTTAGTTTTGAAACCATATTTATTTCCGTTGTTAAGTTGTGAACTGTTTTAGCTTATTCTGTTAAATCGATGTTATCATGCTATTTTAACTATACACGTTGGCTTGTCTAGCGGGTTCAACGTTAGACGCCATCGCGGCCCGATGGTGGGATTTTGGGGCGTGACAATGGACCGCAAAACAAGAATAGGGGCCGCAGAATGCATCATGAATTAGGTGCCCAAAACTGGGCAACACTGGCCCAATTTGCGACAGATCTTCGATCGCTGAGTCAAAAATGCGACAGAAATGCGATCGCAGATTCGACACAGGATCGCATTTTTCCAACTTTTGGTAATTTGATCATAACTTTGTGTAGGAATGTCCAAATGACGAACAGTTTGAAGAGTTGGAAACTAGACTCGAAGACCTTTCATTTGATATCATCACATAATACCTTATATATATTTATATATGCTCGTTCAAAGTGTGGACTAGTGCAAGTACCTTTGGAATTTTAGCCTATTATGATATATTTCCCATTTGGCTTAGACTTAGGCTTCCCCTTGGACCTCACATTACTTATTATATAACTCATACACTTATTCACAACTTCCAATTCATTTACATCATATTTATAGCACATAAAATATTATAATTAGTCTACATGGCACACCGAAATCCACTATTTCCTAGCAAAATTTTCCGGGGCCTTACAAAAAGTCCCTCCCAGCTTTACTAATATCATTAATATTGTTTTTATACTGATTTTTTTTGACAAACTAGCTATTAAATGAATTACAAAATGAATACTGCTATACTATAGGGAGCCTGGATAGGCCCAAATGTAAACTTGGAAGACCAGGCCTTCAACCAAGTCTGAAGTGTGCCAATATCTCACAGTACAGAAGATGGCGTCCTAGTGTGTCAAAGTTCCCAAGGGTCTCAGGGACCCCGGGTAATGCTCAAACGAGAAACCTTTTAAAGAAAACAGTTTTGTGAACAAATTTGGAAAGGCCAGCCCCAGTGCGTCAGAGTTCGGAGGAGTCTCATGGACTTCTAGGCAGTGCTCACACTGGAGGGACAGGACCCTAGGTATTCTAAGAGTAGGAGTTGGAAAATAGTATTTGAAAATAGGGAATAGTTTTAAGAAAATAGTTTAGAAGTAAACAGGAATAAACAGAGTCATTGCAGCACTCTGAGTTCAAACAAAGACTTACAGCAATCAAACAAAGGACAAAAACAGGATCACAACCATTTCAGACGAGCTTCAGATTGCTTAGATTCAACTTAATCCATTAGTTATCACTAAGTGGGGCACATAGCATGTTGGGAACAGAATAATAAATAGTCAACTATACAAATAAGGGTAGTGGGGGTTGGGAACATAGAAGTCATTATTCAGGAACACATATAATAGGGTGAGAGTGAAAGCACGTTGATTAACAAGGACATAGAGCAGGCAGGGGCAGGTTGATATCTTATAACAACCAGGTTCCCTAACACTCAATAGTTCATAGCATACTATTAAGAGTCATAAACAGGAAACATATAAGTCTAACTGCATGTGATAACAACCAGATTACTGAATGGGACATAGCAATAGAAATGATCATGCTAATTTAATGCAATAGACAGGAAAGTCATAGAAGTCCGCCTTCACAGAAGCATTCATGCTAACCAACATCAATAATCATGAAGGACATAGTTAGTCATGCTAATTGAGATCAACACACAGAAAAAACATGGATTAAACTACACGGAAGTGGTCATACTAATTGAGGTCGATAAGCATGAGAGACAGGAGTTTAAATACATCAGTAAACATGATGATTTAAAGAAATAAACAGGAAAGACACATATCTAAATATAGAAGTAGAGAAATACTAAATAAAAGCAATAAACAGGAAAGACATATATCTAAATACAGAAGCAGAGCAATAGGCACGAAAAGCACATAGGTTTAATCTTCATAGCATAATGAATGACAATAGGAGTGGAGACATACCAGTTAAAGATAGCAAAACAGAAGGTGAAAAGTATGCAGAACTCAGTGGTCTAGCCTTGGCTTTCAGCCGGCTAGACAGTGTAGTAAGCACAAGTAGCAAAAGGGTCTGAATGAGAGCAAAGTTTATGTGCGCATGTGTGAATATTTCTCAATTGTGTTCGTCCAAGAAGAATCAGAATGAGAGTTATATAGCACTTAGTAAGGTAAACCAAATAAGGCAATAATAACTCAGAGTTCATAAAACAGGGTAATCAAATAAATTAACCAGTTAATTGGGGAATCAACCCAATCAATTCATACAGAAAATCCGGGAGAGAGCTCTTAAATTGGGGAGGGTCAATTAACAACACATATTTGGGTTCAGATAAGGTAGCAAATTAATCATATACCATATAGGAGTCATCAAATCCCCAAATCAAACTAATAGTTCAATTAAGGCAAGTATTACTAATTAAAGTTACAAACAAGGAAAATAGATAAATCACAGAGAAGTACTAATTTTAACGGGAAAATATAATTCCAACCCTAAATAAAATCAGTCAATATATTTGATTGACAGAAATAAACGAATAACGGGTAAAATCACTAAACTAATTAGTACAATAAACGGAAAGACCTAGGGTTTAAAGCATATACGCAAAATTAGTCAAACTAGTAGAGAATAATCAGATTCAACACTTGGAAGTTTGAAAATCGTTTGAAGAGAAATTAGGACGAACCCTAGTTCTTAGAAATCACTGGAATCAAATAATAATAAGGAAAATAGAGAGTTTTTTCGAAGAAAAATACCAAATAATACTCAGAAATGTTTTAGATCCACAAGGATCTGAATAGACCCAAGTAGTCCTAAGATTAGGGTTTCGAAAATGACCGAGATGAAAGGAAACTCGGTCTAAAACCATAGATTCGAACCATAAATATCAAGAAAATAGTACTCACAAATGGAGATGGCCATAGACATGCCTCTGAAAAGGTTTCGAACAAAACCAGGTTGAATCTCTTCAAGAAACTTTCATAAATCGACAAAATTGAATAACCAGAAGATGTAGAAACAAGGCAAGGGCCAGAAAATACAGAGAAATCCCATGAACAGGGAGTTCCCGATGACGGTGGCTAGGTTTTAGGGGGAGCGTCTGAGAGAAAAGGGGTGGAGGTAGGGAAATGAGGACGGCGAAACAAAAGGGAAATGAGGGGGTTAGGGTTGGGTTTTGATTTAAAAAAGGAAAGGAAAATTGTGGACCATTGATCTCATAGATCAACGGCCATGATTAGAGGAGGTTTTGGGTTGGGTAAATACATAACTAGGCTTGGGCAGATTTGGGCTAAGTTTTAAAACATTTGGGCTGGTGTAATTGTGTTAAAACGAAACTTAAAAGGGCTATTTGTTAAATACACAACTAACAAATAAAATAATTTTAAAAATGATTAATAAATCATTTAAAAAATGGCTTTCATGCATAAAAATAATTTTTAATAATTACTTAATATTATAAAAGTATAAAAAGCTATTTTCTAGTGAAATAATATAATAATGCATCCATGGACTATTATTGCAAAGTTATTGCAATTATAAACCCAAAAATGTAAATGTGGGTATTTATGAAATAATTAAAGCTTAGTATAAATATAAATGTTAAAATTAATCCATAAAATTGTTATAAATCCATTTGTGATGAAATTGGTAATTATTTATATAATACTAGGATAAATTAATAAAAATCCTTAGAAAAATGCAGAAATTATGGAAAAATATTAATTGATGCTCATGTACTATTTTGAAGATAGATATGCATTTTAAAAAATAGTATATGGAAAAATTAGGTATCAACAGTATGATCTCATCCCTTGCAAAAAATTAACACATTCCATGAAGCCATCCATTTAATCATCATCAAAATTTAGCAACACGGCCTCCAACATATCACCCACATTAATCGTGGCACTTGTATTATCAATAATCACATCGGTCACAAAGTCCACGAATGAACACACTCCACTGTGTCATCAATATCAATCCGCACTTCATCATTTGCTTACATTACATTGTTCGGTCTCTCCTCTTCGTCTACCACTTGCCCATCATCCACAAGCTGCCTTAGACTTGACGTAGGTGCATTCCCACCTCTTCCACTTCTTGTAGTAATGTCCATTGCATGCCCCCTAGTGTTCCCACCCTTCCGGTTCACCACCGTAACACTTGGTAGTGCCCCCTTAGGACGAGAATTTAAAGCTTGAGAGATTTGACCCAATTTAACTTCTAAGTTACGGATTGATGTGTTGTGAAGCAAGTTGGGCATCAGAATCGGCATTATTCTCCGTCATTTTCTTGAACATGTTCTCAATGTGACCCATTTCATTGTTGGATGAACTAGGACCATGAGAAGGATAAGAATGTGGGTTTCTCGGTTGTTGGTACATCGGGGCCTTTAAAAACCCGACCCCCGATTTCCTTGGTTGTTGTTCTACCCACCTTGGTTGTTTCCACCCAATTGCCTTGGTTATTATTGTATTGCCAATTCCTTTCGTTATTTCTTCCACTCCAATTGCCTTGATTGTTTCCACTATTCCAATTACCTTGGTTGCAAGAATTCCAATTGCCTTGATTATTCGAAGGTCTCCATGGTTGTTGACTAGGGACTTGGTAGTTGTTTCTTTGCCCTTGAAAGAAGTTCACATATTGGACCTCTTCATCTTGATAATTGTAAGAATCTCCTTGATCAAACCCACTATCAACTTGCACAAAATTGTCCACTCTTTGTTGCACTTGTGGACTTCTTGTTCTTCTCTTGATTACCATCATATTGACTCCTTCCATAGCATTGACTTGCCTCGCATTTAGATTTTGTTGAAGTTGAGCCTTTTCCAATTGGTTCATGGTGGTTGTCAACTCGTTTATGGCTTTCCCATGGCCATGTAACTCTTTATGAAGAAGAATCACATTTGGATCACCTTGTGGAATGATCACGCTCAACTATGTCTTCTATAAAGACTNAATATCAAGTTGTGTTGTTTAACTAATTCTACTCACAAAATAATCAACTAGTAATTAATCTACAAATTTAATGTAAACAATAATATTAAAGGTCTAAGGTTATGGTTTCCCCCGTTGGTGAATTCTTTCTCCGATATTTCTTATAGCTTAATTAAGCGTCTCTATCAATCATGAACTCTCTATCTACCGTTAATCTCTCTCGAGTAATTATGATAATTTACTAGACGCACTCTCTCAAGTTACGCTAGCTAGATTTCATTACAGTTCACTTTAGATTACACCCGAGGTATCGTTATTGCTAATCCAATCTCTAAACCCCGGTTATGACTTTCGTCTATACTCTAGGAGTGGTGTTGTTCAACAATTGCCTAAATATGCCCT
>ML422159.1:0-45402 GCA_005239525.1 Nicotiana knightiana | reverse complement strand
CGTAAAAACAATGCCAAACCGCTCAACCGTTTTGTACCACAAGGGAACCAGCTAAAACAACAATATTCTTTCCAAAATAACCATAGCAATATTTAAAAATAAAATAACAAGGCGAAGTAGTCATAGAAACAATAATGAACATAGAACAATTAAGACAAGAATCAATTAAGTTGGGAACGGGAAAGTGATCATGTTTAACAGGCAATTTTGTGGTGCATAGATACTCGTCACCTCACCTATACACCACGCACATGCATTTCACATAGCAAACAAGTAGGGATTCCTATTCCCTCAAGTCAAAGTTAGACCAAACAGTTACCTCAATTTCGTAGGTCACTCACTACTCAATTATAGCTTTTCCTTTACAATCTTTCTCTAACTTGCTCGAATCTAATCATAATTAACTCAATATCATCAATTAATGCTTAAGGAACTATCTTTATTTAAAAACATAATTGTTCCTAAGTTTTCTCAAAAAAAGTGAAAACCCGACCCCGGGCCCGCTTGGTCTAAACTCGGGGTTCGGACCAAATTACGTTCACTCACGAACCCAAATATACTATTAGTTTTGAAATCCGACCTTAATTCGATGTAAAAATTCGATTTTTACAAAATTCCCTAATTCTACCCTAACCCTCAATTTTAACCATGAAAATTCTTAGTTTTTGCTTTAAAAGTGATGAAAAACAGTAAGGAATTGAAAGAACAATGTTTAGAATTGATTACCTATGACTTGGGGATGATAATTTATGAATAAAATCGCTATTAGGGATGTAAACCTCGAAAATATGGTGAAGAAGAATGTATGCACGTTTTAAAAAGAGTATTTATATTAGCTGGGCAATAGACCTATGCGTTCGCACTCAAAAGCATGTGTTCGCATAGGGTAAGGGAAACTGGGCAGTACATTCGCGAGGGGAGGGGTGCGATCGCTTAGAGTACTGGCGTCCCCTCCCCCAGGCCTGTTTTAATGATACACGTTCGCACAGTAGGATTGCGTTCGCACAGCTTGCCCAGACGAAGCTTCGTGATCGCACACTAAATGCTGCGTTTGCACAGTACACCAAAGGACCCCCACTGAGACTACACTATGCGATCGCGGACATGGCTATGCGATCGCATAGCACACGGGCCTGGACACCAAAAAATAGACTACAGCAGCACTTATACATGATCAAAACCTCTCGTGGCCTATCCGAAACTCACCCGAGCCCTAGGGGCTCTAAACAAAACATGCACGCAAGTCTAAAATCATCATAGTGACTTGCTCGTGCGATCAAATCATGAAAATAACATGTAAAACTATTATTTAAACCTCAAAACTCATCATTTTCATCAAGAACACTTAAAGTTCATAACTTTTCAACCGGATGTCCGAATCACGTCAAATAAACTCCATTTTTCACCAAATTTCACAGTTAACCTTTAAATATCAAAAAGAATCTGTACCGGGCTCCAGACCCAAAATACGGGCCCGATATCAATGATTTTAAACATTATTTCTTTTCTCCAATTCATAAACATTTCAGCAAAACAATTTCTTCAAAAATTGATTTCTAAGGCTTGGGACCTCAAAATTCACTTCCGGGCATACGCCCGAGTCCCATATTTTGCTGCGGATCTCCAGGGATTGTCGGAACACAGATGCGGGTCTGTTTACTCAAAAAAGCTTTTTCGGTTCACTCCCCGACTGCGCACGCAAATCGAGATATTTAAAATTAGTCTGTTTATGTATATTAAGCATATAGAGTGGAGTCTAAATTCATAAAATGACCCCTTGAGTCATCACAAATATACAAAGCTGGTATGAATAAATACACATTCTATTTGAAAACTACATGAACAAATTAATAATGTCTAACACTACCAAGGACAAGTGGCAGCTTCTATAGAGAATGTACGAACATCTTCTGATTTAGCTCCCGACTTCTTCAGCAGCTCTGCTCCAACAGTCTGCACAGAGTGTGCAAAAGTGCAGTATCCGTACAACCGACCCCATGTACTGGTAAGTATCTTGACTAACCCCGTCGAAGTAGTGACGAGATTTTTAGTTAAAAGATACTCATTAATAAACACTATAATATAAACTAGCAATATAACCAAAAGGCAGAATAATAGAATAGAGTACCCAATGCGAATGTGACAGGAAATAGAAGAGTATCAGAAAGAATCACAATTTAACAGTTTCCAACATCTCAATCGGCCCTTTCCTTAGAACGAAATCCCATGAACCACAACAATCACCTCATATACTTTCTTAGGGTGATAAAGTACTCAAGACATCAAGCCTAACGGCACGGCAACACCCTTCGTGCATTTATCCCATCCTCACCATATATGTGTAAAACAATACCAACTAAATGATACAAATACCGACAATAGAAATGACAAGGAAGGGAATATGCAAGCATTGATAATACACGAGAATTTACAAAAGAACATCAGTAATAGACTAAGCAGAGAGCACGGAGATAATGACCACAATTAGGAAAAAGGGGTTATAATTTCAATTAACGAGCATGATGGAGGTCTAAGTACAATATAGCAAGCAAGACGGAAACACGTGATCTTCACAAGTTAACAAGTAAGGACATGAAGGACTAGCATGGTGGAGGACTTACACTATGGTACAACAGAATAGATACAACAAGAGTATAATTATAAAATCAGGAAATAGGCATGGCATATGCAAGTTAAGCAAGTAAAAAACATGGAAAACACAACAACAATTGAGTTAGAGGTCAAGTAGCGGACAATAACAACATATCACACAAAATGTATAATGGCGACAATGACAAATCAAGGTAAAGGAGGAAATGTATACATGGAAAAAAGATATCACATCATAATGCATGCCCCTCATCCTCACCTGCACGGAAACACCCTTCGTGCCATGACCTCATAATATCAAAAGCATAACAATATAAATGTAATGGCACGGCATCACCCTTCGTGCTTTACACTCTTTCCTCACATGGTAATGTATATGAAATTGCACGACATCACCCTTCGTGCTTTACACTCTTCCTCACATGATAATGTATATGAAATGGCACGGTATCACCCTTCGTGCTTTACACTCTTCCTCACATGATAATGATATAAGCAATGACAGGGCATCACCCTTTGTGCTTTACACTCTTCCTCACATGATAATGAATATAAATGATGGCACGGCATCACCCTTCGTGCTTTACACTCTTCCTCACCAAGCATATGAATAACAATAAAATGGCAAGGCAGAAGTGTAAATAACATCGAGAAGAGTGTTCAAACGAATAATCCAACATATTTCAATCACTGAATTTCTAAGCCACAATGATTCAATAAGACCTCAAGGGCCGTACAATTCAAGTACTTCCACAAATTTCACATTTTATCAGTAACACATGTATAGAATCCAGCACCTCAAATATCAACCATAGCAAGGTAGTAGCGATTACGCATAGAGATGAACCAAACTAGACACATCAATGTTTTCTCAGAACTCTATCAAATTTGATCAAGTGATATTAGGTTGTCTTGATTAAAACGTTTTATACAACGTTCTTAATATCGGTAAAACAAGTAAGGCATGAATTAAGGAAATTATGAAATTCTACAAAACACAAGTATAGCACAATCTACCCCCGAGCATGGTTAACCCGGCACATACATAAATGCTCGTCACCTCATATATGTATCACCCCTGCATGTGGCAAAAAATAGCAATTAGGAGGAAAAATTCTCTCAACAAAGTTAGGCAAAACACTTACCTCGAACAAGTCAATTACAATACCGAGCAAGCCAAGCGATGCTCCAAAAATGCCATCACGCGCGTAGTGACCTCTGAACATCTCAAAACTAGCCAAAAGCAACTCAAATACATCAATAAAAGCCCAAGAAAATAATTCAAAATGATAAAGATCGAATCCTAAATCAAATCCCAAATCCGGCCAAAAGTACACCCGGGTCCACGCCTCAGAACCCGATAAAACTCACAAAATCCGACAACCCATTACGATTTCAACCATACTAGTTTCACTCAATTCCGACTCCAAATCAATTTTTAAAACTCAAAAATTCATATTATGAAACTTTAGACAAAAACCCTCAAATTTCACTTTGAAACCATCAATCAAATCCCAAAAACGAAGATGAATTCATGAAATATAACCAAAATCGAGTAAATAACACTTATCCCAATCCATATGGTGAAAATCCCCTCCAAATATCTACCAAATCCGAGCTCCCCAACTCAAAATATGACCGAATGAACAAACCCTAGTTTTATATATTTTTCTGCCAGCTATTCTGCCTTGTTTCTCGTTCCAAACGATCCCTAAACTCGCATTTTATGCCTCCAATGGATTCCTTGTGAAATTTTAGTCAATTTAGGCTTTTGAATCACTAAATTTGACCTTATAATGAAGGAGATATGTTGGTTTCAATATTTGCAAATAGTGTAGATTTTTAAATACGAATTCAGTGGAAATTTCGTAATTAATCTGAAAAATATCTGGCAACCCAATTTTTAGTAAAATGACCATAAATTCCTCATACGATGTCAAAATTCGATGATTATTTGTTATATGGCTCCGTAATTACGATACAGATCTAATAATTCAATCAAAACAGAAATCGGAGCTCGTTTGTTTAATGTGGTACGATTTATGCTTGAAGAAACGGCGTTGAAACATAAGAAAAACAAGCGCAACGCAGCCCAAACTTATCTGAAACTCACCCGAGCCCCTCAGGACCACGCTCAAACATACCAACAAGTCTCATAATATAACACGGAGATACTTGAGCCCTCAAAATACCGAGCGAAGTGCAGATACTCAAAACGACATGTCGGGTCGTCACATCCTCTGCCACTTAAACACACGTTCGTCCTCAAACGTGTCAGGACCCTTTCCAAAGCTACCAAATCACGGTGTACCCTTACTAAGCATAAACCCGGTGCTGATCCCACGTCACCCTGATCCACATAAGCCTTCCAACACAACATAACTAGAGATCCTTATTTCGACCTTGGTCCTTAAACCTTAGAACTAAATCTCTATAATCCAGAATTCATTACAAGACCCTAATCCCACAACCACATACTGTATAAGTCTGAACAAGTTGTATCAATCCACAACCATAACACAATATGTAATCACATGATATACCCCATTACTTCGACACTCACAATAGGAACTGCCGAGCATCATTACTGCCCAAAACAAATCTGGTGCCAGTAGCAAACCTCATACCGATTGAACCTCGTTCAAAACCTTCATACCCTACCGATGATGAAAGAAACATGAATAACCGCTTAACCACTCATCTTATCAATAATCCAAGAACTCACTCGCCCGACCAGGGCCATTGTCCACATCCTCAACAAAATGTAGTGTTATTCTTCAAAACCTTCCTCATCCAAATACAATAGAGCAAATCTCAAGTCTAGAAACCTCATCTCAGCCAACACGAGCAGTTGCACCGACAAGCATCAAAAATAAACATATAGAGCCATACACAACCCGATTTCGTACACTACCAAGTAATAATTGAGATATGACAGATAACAGTAAAAAAAACTAAATAAGAAAACTACTATGCAAGTTAAGCAGGCAAGTAAATTTTAGCATTTTACTATGAACTATTCTCAACAAGGTGAAAGAAAAATACATGAAACAGAAATAAGAAGCCACATTTCATCACTGTACCATTGCAGCGTGCAACCCGATCCCATCATATCAATCTATATAGGGTACCCATCAAGCCATAATATTTGGGCTCACTGATCACATGTGCTTCAACATCGAGCACAACAGATTGCACAAAATATAACTGTAGGAAAATCATTAGGAACAAATAATATGAGAAAGACAAGAACAGCTATCGTGCAACAAGCTAAGCAACATTACAAAGGCCACCTCGCCCCTAGTGCCATGAGGCCTAAATCGAGTCACATATGCGTGCGAAGAATCATGTATCCCTCGCAACCCATCATAGCATAAGAGAGAAACATATAACATAAACCAAGATGCGAATAACATCCATTCCGCCCGATGATATACATGTGGCAACGACTGCGCAAGAACAAGCAAATTCAGTCTGATGCATAGTACACACCCTTACTGGGCTCAAAATAATCCCAAACCAAATTCTGATCATCCCCAAACATGTAATGGCCTTCTAATAGTCTATAGCGACCTTTCCATAACACTTACCATTAATCACCCAATTTTCTACACTCCTTCACAACTCACGATCAAGGAATAGTCTTCCAACAAGAACATTTAATCTCTGAGACTCACGAATACTAGAAATTTTCCTACCCAATCTCAACACCGCTTCCCAAATAGCTGACACGTAACTCATACTACATCATCCCCGGAAATGCACCCATAAATCAAAACACAATGTATCTGCCAATAGGCACTCCGATGAAAACACATAGTGCTAGCAAAACCTCAAACACCGGAAATTATCTATACCATCAAGAACTCATATCCTCCCCCTCAAAGCTAACTGCAACCTTGTACACACAGCCTTTCCACCCCACGCGGCGCATCGCTTCTAACATGCTAATTGTAACACCACGAAAGTCTCACAGTCAACTCTGAATCCTAAGCATTATAGCTCCTATACTGTAGAAAACATCCACTCCGACCGTGATTATAACCATGATAAGGTCTTCAGAACTCAGTAACTGTCACGACCCCAAATCCTAAATCGGTCGTGATGGCGCCTATCGTGGAACTAGGCCAGCCAATAATCACATAATTACAGTTCTTTCCAAAATCCCAACCATTTTCAAAAATTTCATAAAAGTATAGAATTACTGAATCCATTAGGCAAAATAAGTATTTAAACAGTCTAACCATCCCCAAAATCCAGAGTCAACACATCATGAGCATCTAAGAAATATGCCAAAAGGTCTACTATTATAATACAAAACCTTCGAACGAATAACTAGATACAACATAAGTAGGGAAAACAGAGATGCTGCGGACGCTGAAAAGCTACCTCTATATCCCAAACTCCGGCTCCGCACGGAATAGATGGCTAACGCTCAGTATCAACACCTGTATCTGCACACAGGGGTGCAGGGAGTAATGTGAGTACGCCAACTCAGTAGTAATAAAAATAAATTAAGTCTAAGCGGCAAGAAACACATAAAAATCAATATCATCAGTTCACAATATGCACAGCCTTTCTTTCCAACAGTATATACATAGATATAAGAAATCAACATGTCTTTATAGCCAACTTCAGTAAAATCCTTTGAAAAAAATGTGTTTTCTAACAAATTTCGGAAATAAAAATAACCAAAGGATTTAGTGTAAAATGAAATAAATCATAAGTAGCCCCTCAGGCAAAAACATGAATCATAAATCTCCCCTCGGGAAGAACATCACTCAGCACCTCACAGCCACTCAGTATCAACCCCTCGGGCAACCTCACTGTCACTCATGCCTCCCAATCACCCGTCACTCGGCATTCGGCACTCAACACTCGCACTCAGTAGGTACATGCGCTCACTGGGGGTGTGTACTTTACTGCGGAGGGGCTCCTTCAGCCCAAGCGCTAATATCAAGCCACCTCGTGGCGTATCATATCCTCACAATCAGACCCTCAGCCTCACTTCAGTCAGAACCTCCCAAAAGCCCCTCGGGCGTATTAGTAAAACGGGGTACTCGACCCAAAACATCATTTTTATATCTCAAAATAGTGTAATAAGGCTGAGTTTCGAAAACAGTTAAGCACAATATGACTGAGTGTAAATCATAAACCAACAGTGAGGAAATAACAGTAAAAAAAGCCCCCAAGGGGTCTAAACAAGTCAGCACGAGGCCCCAAACATGGCTTATAGCCCAAATATAGGAATAGTATTTAGAACACAATTTAACATATGATTTTAGAGTAAAATACGCAACTCAATAGTTGCCGAGGAGAGGATCAAGCCCAATCCAAAAATTAGTGTGTGCCACATACTCGTCATCAGACATGTGCGCCATTCTAAAAACAATGAGAAATATGAAGTTCGGGGTTTCATACCTTCGAGACAAGATTTATAACCATTACTTACCTCTACCGGGCCACAATACTAGTCCACGATGCTCTTGCCCCTCAAATTGGCTCACGATTGCTCCGAATCTAACCAAAACCAGATTAACATTATCAATATAGACAAAAGGAACAAAACCCAATCGAAAACTATCAATTTATACAAAATTCTCGAAATTCGGCCAAACACGAGCCCCGGAGCCCACGTCTCAGAATTCTATAAAATTTACATCACTAGAATCCTCGTCCTCCCACGATTCTACACATACCAAGAACACCACAATCGGACCACAATTGCCCGCTCAAATCACCAAAGAATTTTCCTAACTTCCTCCCATTTTTGCCAACTTTTCTACTTCAATTTCCTCAAGTTTCAAGCTTAATCTGGCACAAAATAGCATAGAGATGAGTTTTATGATCCGGGAACTTTCCTCCACTGAAGACCTTCGAATTTCCCCTTCAATTTGCTCTCAAACCAGCTCAACCCGCATGCAACAATGGATGAAATGCCAAAATATTCGCGGAGGCACCTATTTATACTGTTCTGCCCAGTTAATTCGCACATGCAGTCCGAGGTGCGCACCTGTGAAATCCCACTAACAGTCCAAACTTCGCACCTACGACTTCGCACCTGCGTCCCATGCTTCGCACCTATGGATTCCTCCTACCTGGACTATCTTCGCACCTGCACAAAGTCCTTCGCACATGCGGCGTCGCACCTGCAACTCCCCATCCACAGATGCTGCCACACCAGAAGATTAACACCAGCAGCTATTTGCTACAATCTCCTAAGTTCAAACCTCCGCTAACCATCCGAAATCAATCCCGAGCCCCTCGAGGACCCAACCAAACATACCAACACACCCCACAGCATCATTCAAACTTAGTCGAGCCTTTGAAACACCAAAAACAACACAAAAACACCAAAATTACATCAAATTCAAACCTATGAACTTTAAAACTTCTAAATTTCGCCAATGATGCCGAAACCAACCAAAACACATCTGATTGACCTAAAATTTTGCACAGATATTCAAAATGACATTACGAACCTGCTCCAACTTCTGGAATTCCATTCCGACCCTGATAGCCTATTTTCCATTGGTGACTGAAAATCGCCAAAAACTAAATTTTGCCAATTCAAGCCTAATTCTACACCAGACATCAAAACTTCATTCCGAACACACTCCTAAGTCCCAAATCACCTAACAAAGCTATCCGAGACATAAAATCCACATTCCAAAGTCGTTTACCAATAAGTCAACTCCCGGTTGACTACTTCAACTATTAAGCTAATTTAAGAGACTAAGTGTCTCAATTCCCACCATGACCACTCCGAACCCGAACCAACCGACCCAACACAACATAAATAGGCTAAGCAACATATGATAAAGCAAAAACGGGGGAAACGGGGCTAATCTCACGGAACGACCGGCCGGGTCGTTACATCCTCCCCTCTTAAACAGACATTCGTCCTCGAACGGGTCTAGAAACATACCTGGAGTCTTGAATAAGTAAGGATATCAGCTCCGCATCTTCCATTCGATCTCTCAGGTGGCATCCTCCATCGGCTGCCCTCTCCACTGAACCTTCATTTGAAGTTATATCCTTAGACCTCAGCTTTCTGACCTGACGACCCAAAATAGCCACTGGCTCTACCTCAATATGACATATCACCCTCGAGCTTAACCGATATGAAGTCCAAAACATGAGACGGATCACCAACATACTTCCGGAGCATCGAAACATGGAACACCGGATGAATACTCTATAAGTTGGTAGGCAAGGCAAGTCTATAAGCTACCTCCCCAATCCTCTGAAGCACCTCAAATGCCCAATGAACCTGGGACTCAGCTTTCCCCTCTTCCCGAACCTCACAACACCCTTCATGGGTGATACCTTCAGCAACACCTTCTCCCCAACCATGAAAGACACATCTCGGACCTTCCGGTCTGCATAACTCTTCTGCCTAGACTGCGCCATGCGAAGCCGCTCCGAAATCAACTTCGCCTTACCCAACGCATCCTGAACCAGGTCTGTGCCTAATAGCCTAGCCACGTCCGTCCCAAACCAACCAACCGGAGATCTGCACCTCCTCTCATATAAATCCTCATACGGAGCTATCTGGATACTCGACTGATAACTATTATTATATGCAAACTCCACGAGTGGAAGAAACTGGTCCCATGAACCCCCAAAATCAATGACACATGCACGCAACATATCCTCCAAAATCTGAATAGTACGCTCCGACTGCCTGTCTGTCTGAGGATGAAACGATGTTCTCAACTCGACCTGAGTACCCAACTCCCTCTGTACGGCTCTCCAAAACTGAGATGTGAACTGAGTACATCTGTCAGAAATGATAGAAACTAGAACCCCATATAGTCGGACAATCTCCCTAATATAAATCTCAGCTAACCGCTCCAAAGAATAAGTAGTACCAACAGGAATGAAGTGCGCTGACTTGGTCAACCAATCCACAATAACCCATATAGCATTCAACCTCCTCGAAGTCCATGGGAGCCCAACTACGAAGTCCATGGTGATCCGCTCCCACTTCCATTCCGGAATATCTAATCTCTGAAGCAATCCACCTGGTCTCTGGTGCTCATGCTTGACCTGCTGACAGTGGAGACACCGAGCCACGAACTCAACAATATCCCTCTTCATCCGCCTCCACCAATAATGTTGCCTCAGATCCTGATACATCTTTGCGGCACCCGGATGGATGGAATATCGCGAACTATGGGCCTCAGCCAGAATCAAATGTTGAAGTCCATCCACATTGGGCACGCAAATTCGGACCTGCATCCTCATGACCCCATCATCACCAATAACCACATCCCGGCATCACCACGACGGACCTTGTGCTGAAGAATGAGCAAGTGTGGATCATCATACTAGTGTGCTCTAATCTGATCATAACGAGAATACCTAGAGGCTACACAAGCCAATACCCGCAGAGGCGCTGATAGATCCAATCTCACCAACTGACCTGCTAAAGCATGAACATCAAGTGCTAATGATCGTTCTACTACTGGAAGGTAGGCTAGACTCCCCAAACTCTTCGCTCTGCGACTCAGGACATCGGCCACTACATTGGCCTTCCCTGGATGATATAAAATAGTGAAGTCATAGTCCTTGAGAAGCTCCAACCACCTCCTCTGACGCAAATTCAGATCCTTCTGCTTAAGAAGATGCTGTAGAATATGGTGATCAGTGAAAATCTCACAATGCACTCCATACAAATAATGACGCCAAATCTTCAAGGCGTGAATAATAGTTGCTAGCTCAAGATCATGCACTGGATAATTCTTCTCATGAACACAACTTTCTGGACGCGTAGGCAATCACCCTACCATCCTGCATCAAAACCGCTCCAAGTCCAACTCTCGAGGCATCACAGTAAACTGTATAAGAACCTGAACCTGTAGGCAAAATCAATATCGGAGCTATAGTCAAAGCTAACTTGAGCTTCTGAAAGCTCTCCTCACATTCCTCAGTCCACCTGAACTACGCCCCCCTCTGGGTCAGTCTGGTCATAGGTGCTGCAATAGATGAAAATCCCTCTACGAAACAGCGGTAGTACCCTGCCAAACCGAGGAAATTGCGAATCTCGGTAGCTGATGACGGTCTAGGCCAGCTCTACACCACGTCTATCTTCTTCAGATCAATCTGAATACCCTCATTGAACGCCACGTGCCCCAAGAATGCTACAGAATCAAGCCAGAACCCACACTTCTAAAATTTCGCATATAATCTCTTATCCCTCAAGGTCTGAAGCACAACTCTCAAATGCTGCTCATGATCCTCCCGAGATCGGGAATACACCAAGATAATATCAATAAACACGATGATGAAAGAATCCAGATAAGGCTAAAATACATTGTGCATCAAGTGCATAAAGGTTGTTGGGGCATTGGTCAGCCCAAAGGACATAACCAGAAACTCATAATGACCATATCTAGTCCTGAAAGCAGTCTTCGGGATGTCTGCCCTCGAATTTTCAACTGATGATAGTCGAAACGTAAGTCAATCTTGGAAAATACCCTGGCACTCTGCAACTGATCAAACAAGTCATCTATACGAGGCAAGGGATACCGGTTCTTCACCGTAACTCTGTTCAGCTGCCGATAATCAATACACATACGCATAGAACCATCCTTCTTCTTTACAAACAACACCGGTGCACCTCATGGTGACACACTAGGCCGAATAAACCCCTTATCTAGGAGTTCCTGAAGCTGCTCCTTTAATTCCTTTAACTCCGTTGGTGCCATACATTAAGTTGGAATAGAAATAGGCTGGGTGCTTGGCACCAGGTCAATACCAAAATCAATGTCCCTGTCAGGTGGCATGCCTGGCAGGTCTGCAGGAAACACGTCCGGGAAGTCACGGACCACAGGAACCGTATCAATAGCGGGAGTCTCACCACCGGCATCCCTCACAAAATCCATATAAGATAAACACCCCTTCTCAACCATAAGCTCAGCCTTCAGGTAGGAAATCATCCTGCTAGGCATATACTTAGAAGAACCTCTCCACTCAACCCTCGGACATCCCGGCATAGTTAAGGTCACGGTCTTAGCGTGACAATCAAAAACAGCATGACACGGAGATAACCAATACATGCCTAATATCACATCAAAATCGACCATGCTGAGTAATAGTAGGTCCACTCGGGTCTACAGACCCCCAATAGATATCACACACGACCGATACACACGATCCACAATAACACTATCGCCCATCGGAGTCGACACATGAACAGAGGTAATTAAAGACTCACGGTGCATATCCAGAAAATGGGAAAAATACGAAGAAACATAGGAATATGTAGAACCAGGGTCAAATAAAGCCAAAGCATCTCGAAAATAGACTAAGACAATAACTGCGATCACTGCATCGGAGGCCATAGCATCTGGCCTGGCTGGAAAGGCATACATACGGGCCTGACCTCCACCTGCTCGACCTCCCCCTCTAGGGCAGCCTCTAGCTGACTGACTACCACCCCTGGCTGCCTGGGCGGGTAGTGAAGTAACTGGGGCTGAAGTCGAGGGCTGGACCCTCTGTTGAGAAGAACCATGGGGATGACGGGGACACTGTCTCCACATGTGCCCAAACTCTCCACACTCAAAACAACTCCCTGGAGCTGGAGGCGGGGACTGATAGAAACCCCTGGCACTAGAATGGCCACTGGAGGACTAATGCATTGAAGAACTCTGAACTGGTGGTGCTCGAGCTGCACTCTGAGCTAGAAGGGAACCTAATGAAGAACGGCCCGGCTGAGAACCACGGGGATATACTCGGAAGATGCACCACTATAAGTTGGGCGGACTGACTAAGGAGACCTGAATGAACGGCCTCTACCATGCTAAAAGTGCCCCTGGAAGGAGCACCACTAGAACTGCCTGATACACTAGGCCCCTTGGCCTCCCTCTCCTCCCGCTCCTGGCGGCGAACCGACTCGATATCTCGAGCAATATCAACAACCTGCTTGAATGTAGCATTTAATACTCTCTCCCGGGTCATGAAAAGGCGGAGCTGATAAGTAAGGCCATCTATAAACCTCCTAATCCTCTCCCTATCAGTAGGGACCAACTTGGTAGCATGAAGATCCAACTCTGAGAACAGCATCTCGTACTACGTCACTAATAGCTCCCTCTAACGCAGTTGCTCAAAAAGCCTGTGTTGCTCCTCTCTGTATGATTGGGGTATATACTTCTCCAAAAAGATGGTGGAGAACTGCTTCCAAGTGAGGTTTTCTGAACCAACAGGCCTATGCCTCTCAAAAGACTCCCACCAAGTGAAAGAAACACCAGAAAACTGAAATGTAGAAAATGAGACCCCACTGGTCTCCAAAATCCCAACAGTACGCAGCATCCTCTGACACTTATCCAGAAAACCCTGGAACCGCCCTCTGTGTCTGATGGCCCTGAGTACTCTGCTCAGGTATCCAGGCAACTGGAGTCTGTCTTCCTCCCCCGGCCTGAGAAGTAGCGGCAACCACCTGAGAAAGGGTGGTACACACTGTCAAGATCTGAGCCAAGGTCTCCTGAAGACCCGAAATAACAATAGGCACTATCGGTGCCTGAGCCTGTCCCGCTGGAGTATCTGTGGTGGGAACCTGATCCTGAACAGTAGGGGGATCAACTGGCACTACCCTGGCTGCTGCACGGGCTGGCCCCTACCTTTACCACGGCCTCGACTGCGGCCTCGACCCCTCGCTGGTCTAGCTGGTGGCTGATCACCCTGATCGGTAGCACGAGTCCTCACCATCTCTGAGAGAAGGAAACAACAGAAGTTTAGATTTCCAGAATCAACAAAATGGCACGACAAAATTCAAGAAAAATGAGATTGTTCCTAAGGGTTCTGAAGCCTCTCGAAGATAAGTACAGACGTCTCTGTACCGATCCGCAAGACTCTACTAAACCTTCTCATGACCGTTGAGTCCTATGTAACCTAGGCTCTGATACCAATTTGTCACGACCCTAAATCCTAAATCGGCCGTGATGGAGCCTATCGTGGAACTAGGGCAGCCAATAATCACATAATTACAGTTCTATCCAAAATCCCAACCATTTTCAAACATTTCAAAAAAGTATAGAATTACTGACTCCATTAGGCAAAATAAACAGTTAAACAGTCTAACCATCCCAAAAATCCGGAGTCAACATGTCATGAGCATCTAAGAAATATGCCAAAAGGTATACTATTATAATACAAAACCTCCGAACGAATAACTAGATGCAACATAAGAAGGGAAAACAGAGATGCTGTGGATGTTGAACAGCTACCTCTATATCGCAAACTCCGGCTCCACACGGAATAGATGGCTAACGCTCAGTATCAACACATGTATCTGCACACAGGGGTGCAGGGAGTAATGTAAGTATGCCAACTCAGTAGTAATGAAAATAAATAAAGTCTAAGCGGCAAGAAACACATAAAAATCAATATCATCAGTTCACAATATGCACAGCCTTTCTTTCCAATAGTATATACATAGATATATGAAATCAACATGTCTTAAAAGCCAACTTCAGTAAAATCCTTTGATAAAAATGTGTTTTCCAAAAAATTTCGGAAATAAAAATAATCGAAAATTTAGTGTAAAATGAAATAAATCATAAGAAGCCCCTCGGGCAAACACATGAAGCATAAATCGCCCCTCGGGCAGAACATCACTCAGCACCTCACAGCCACTCAGTATCAGCCCCTCGGGCAACCTCACTGTCACTCATGCCTCCAATCACTCGTCGCTCGGCACTCAGCACTCAGTAGGTACCTGCGCTCACTGGGGTGTGTACAGACTCTGGAGGGGATCCTTCATCCCAAGCGCTAATATCAAGCAACCTCGTGGCGTATCATATCCTCACAATAAGGCCCTCGGCCTCACTCAGTCAGAACCTCTCAAAAGCCCCTCGAGTGTATCAGTAAAACGGGGTACTCGACCCAAAACATCATTTTTATATCTCAAAATAGTTTAAAATAAGGCTAAGTTTAGAAAACAGTTAAGCACAATATGACTGAGTGTAAATCATAAACCAACAGTGAGGAAATAACAGTAAAAATCCCCCAAGGGGTCTAAGAAGTCGGCATGAGGCCCCAAACATGGCTTATAGCCAAAATATAGCAATAGTCTTTAGAACACAATTTAACATATGATTTAGAGTAAAATACGCAACTCAATAGTTGTCGCGGAGAGGACCAAGTCCAATCCAAAAATCAGTGCACGTCACATATTCATCATCCGACATGTGCGCCATTCTAAGAACAGTGAGAAATATGAAGTCCGGGGTTTCGTACCCTCGGGACAAGATTTATAACCATTACTTACCTCTACCGGGCCACAATACTAGTCCGCAATGCTCTTGCCCCTCAAATTGGCTCCCGATTTCTCCGAATCTAACCAAAACCAGATTAACATTATTAATATACGCTAAAGGAACAAAACCCAATCGAAAACTATCAATTTTTACAAAATTCTTGAAATTCGGCAAAACCCGAGCCCCCTGGCCCATGTCTCGGAATTCTATAAAATTTACATCCCTAGAATCCTCGTCCTCCCACGATTCTACACATACCAAGAACACCACAATCGGACCAAAATTTCCCGCTCAAATCACCAAAGAATTTTTCAAACTTCCTCCCATTTTTTCCAACTTTTCTACTTCAATTTCCTCAAGTTTCAAGCTTAATCCGGCACAAAATAGCATAGAGACGAGTTTTATGATCCGGGAACTTACCTCCACTGAAGACCTTCGAATCTCCCCTTCAACTTGCTCTCAAACCAGCTCAACCTGCATGCAACAATGGATGAAATGCCAAAATATTCGCGAAGGCACCTATTTATACTGTTCTGCCCAGTTAATCCGCACCTGCGGAAGATTCTTCACACCTACAATCCGAGGTGCGCACCTGCGAAATCCCACTAACAGTCCAAACTTCGAACTTGTGAGACCCTTTTCACACCTGCGGCTTCGCAGGTGCGTCCCATGCTTCGCACCTGAGGATTCTTCCTGCCTGGCCTATATTCGCACCTGCGGCTCCCCATCCGCAGGTGCGGCCACACCAGAAGATTAACACTAGCAGCTATTTGCTGCAATCTCTTAAGTTCAAACCTCTGCTAACCATCCGAAATCAATCCCGAGACCCTCGAGGCCCTAACCAAACATACCAACACACCCCACAGCATCATTCAAACTTAGTCGAGCCTTAGAATCATCAAAAACAACACAAAAACACCAAAATTACATCAAATTCAAACCTATGAACTTTAAAACTTCTAGTTTTCGCCAATGATGCCGAAACCAACCAAAACACATCTGATTGACCTGAAATTTTGCACACATATCCAAAATGACATTACGAACCTGCTCCAACTTCCAGAATTCCATTCCGAGCCCGATAGCCTATTTTCCACCGCCGACCAGAAATCGCCAAAAACTAACTTTTGCCAATTCAAGCCTAATTCTACACCGGACATCAAAACTTCATTCTAAACACACTCCCAAGTCCCAAATCACCTAATGAAGCTATCCGAGCCATAAAATCCACATTCCGAGGTCGTTTACCAATAAGTCAACTCCCAATTGACTTTTCAACTATTAAGCTAATTTAAGAGACAAAATGTCTCAATTCCCACCATGACCACTCTGAACCCGAACAAACCTAAATTTGTGCTTACCAACCAGACATATGAACCCACCTCATACAACAAACGAATGACTAGAAAATTTAACACTGCATCTGCTTCTGATCCCGCACGACTATTTAGATGAATACTTCAAAAACTCATGCAATACTGGTCATAGAACGCCTCGAAGCCTCTGCCAAGCGCTCACCCATCATTGCAATAGTCAAATAACTCCACCAAATGGAAACCTCACACGATCCAAACTCATCATGCAGGAGATGGCCCACCAGTTATACTCTAATTGACACCTTTCCATGAACCCACCTTAGTCACAATAACCAGGCCACCATCCAATGTTCCCAAATTTGTGCTTACCAACTAGACATATGAACCCGCCTTATACCACAAATGAACGACTAGAAGATTTGACACTGCATCTGTTTCTGAGGCTAGACAACACATTGTAATCTATCTGCAGCATCATCGATCGTTGGCACATAACGAATACTGAGTGCAAAACACCACATATGAATGATTGGGAGAAGTCAAAGTTGTAGGTTTTCAAGCTTAAACAAGGCCACGAAATAAGGAAAGAAGAAAGGAAAATTTTTCCTAAATGCCCTGTAGCCTCCCGAAGATAGATATGGACGTCATCATACCGATCCGCAGGACTCTACTAAACACTTGCTCATGACTCGTAGAACCTACAAACCTAGGGCTCTGATACCACCTTGTCACGACCCAAAAATCACAGGTCATGATGGAACCTAACTTGACCTGCTAGGTAAGCCAATTAACAAAAAGAAACAAACTAAATAAACTAATAGAAAATTTAATTAGGATTTATGAGCTGGTAGTACGACTCATCAGCTTCTACGATTAGAATATACAAAGACGGTATGAATAAATACACATTCTATTTGAAAACTACATGAACAAATTAATAATGTCTAACACTACCAAGGACAAGTGGCAGATTCTATAGAGAATGTACGAACATCTTCTGAGTCAGCTCCCGACTTCTTCAGCAGCTCCGCTCCAACAGTCTGCACAGAGTATGAAGAAGTGCAGTATCAGTACAACCGACCCCATGCACTGGTAAGTATCTTGACTAACCCCGTCGAAGTAGTGAAGATATTTTTAGTTAAAAGATACTCATTAATAAACACTATAATGTAAACTAGAAATATAACCCAAAGGCATAATAATAGAATAGAGTACCCAATGCGACTGTGACAGGAAATAGAAGAGTATCAGAAAGAATCAAAATTTAACAGTTTCCAACATCTCAACCGGCCCTTTCCTTAGAACGAAAGCCCATGAACCACAACAATCACCTCATATACTTTCTTAGGGTGATAAAGTACTCAAGACATCAAGTCTAACGGCACGGCAACACCCTTCGTGCATTTATCTCATCCTCACCATATATGTGTAAAACAATACAGACTAAATGATAGAAATACCGACAGTAGAAATGACAAGGAAGGGAATATGCAAGAATTAATAATACTTGAGAATGTATAGAAGAACATCAGTAATAGACTAAGCAGAGAGCACGGAGATAATGACCACAATTAGGAAAAAGGGGTTATAATTTCAAAACTAGCATGATGGAGGTCTAAGTACAATATAGCAAGCAAGAAGGAAACACATGATCTTCACAAGTTAACAAGTAAGGACATGAAGGACTAGCATGGTGGAAGACTTACACTATGGTACAACAGAATAGATACAACAAGAGTATAATTATAAAATTAGGAAATAGGCATGGCATATGCAAGTTAAGAAAGTAAAGGACATGGCAACACAACAACAATTGAGATAGAGGTAGAGTACGGGACAATAACAACATATCACACAAAATGTATAATGGAGACAATAACAATCAAGGTAAAGGCGGAAGTGTATACATGGAAAACAAATCTCACATCAAAATGCATGCCCCTCATCCTCACCTGCACCGAAACACCCTTTGTGCCATGACCTCACAATATTAAAAGCATAACAATATAAATGAAATGGCACGGCATCACCCTTCGTGCTTTACACTCTTTCCTCACATGGTAATGTATATGAAATGGCACGGTATCACCCTTCTTCCTTTACACTCTTCCTCACATGATAATGTATATGAAATGGCACGGCATCACCCTTCGTGCTTTACACTCTCCTCACATGATAATGATATAAGCAATGACACACCATCACCCTTCGTGTTTTACACTCTTCCTCAGATGATAATGAATATAAATAATGGCACGGCATCACCCTTCGTTATTTACACTCTTCCTTACCAAGCAATCTCTCGGTCCAAAATTTCATACGGCCTACGATCCTACAATTCGATTGTCTTTAGAAGACTCCACCACTTAGCTCGAAGCCATAGAACACCCCATCAGCAACCCAAGGTCCCATATCTTCAAAGCATGCCCCGGTCCCGCACTACTATTTAGATGAATACTTCAAAAACTCATGCAATACTTATCATAGAACACCCCGAAGACTCTGCCAAGTACTCACCCATTATTGCAATAGTCAAACAACTCCACCGAATGAAAACCTCACACGATCCAAACTCATCATGCAGGAGATGGCCCACCAGTTATACGCAAATTGACACCTTTCCATGAACCCACCTTAGTCACAATAACCAGGATACCATCCAATGTTCCCAAATCTGTGCTTACCAACCAGACATATGAACCCGCCTTATACCACAAATGAACGACTAGAATATTTGACACTGCATCTGCTTCTGAGGCTAGACAACACATCGTAATCTATCTACAGCATCACCGATCGTTGGCACATAACGAATACTGAGTGCAAAATACCACATATGAGTGATTGGGAGGAGTCAAAGTCGTAGGTTTTCAAGCTTAAACAAGTCCGCACAATAAGGAAAGAAGAAAGGGAATTTCTTCCTAAATGCCCTATAGCCTCTCGAAGATAGATATGGACGTCATCATACCGATCCGCAGGACTCTACTAGACACTTGCTCATGACTCATAGAGCCTACAAACCTAGGGCTCTGATACCACCTTGTCACGACCCAAAAATCACAGGTCATGATGGCACCTAACTTGACCTGCTAGGTAAGCCAATTAACAAAAAGAAACAAACTAAATAAACTTATAAAAAATTTAATTAGGATTTATGAGCTGGTAGTACGACTCATCAGCTTCTAAGACTTAGAATATACAAAGCTGGTATGAATAAATACACATTCTATTTGAAAACTACATGAACAAATTAATAATGTCTAACACTACCAAGGACAAGTGGCAGCTTCTATAGAGAATGTACATCTTCTGAGTCAGATCCCGACTTCTTCAGCAGCTCCGCTCCAACAGTCTGCACAGAGTATGCAGAAGTGCTGTATCAGTACAACCGACCCCATGCACTGGTAAGTATCTTGACTAACCCCGTCGAAGTAGTGACGAGATTTTTAGTTAAAATATACTCATTAATAAACACTATAATGTAAACTAGCAATATAACCAAAAGGCAGAATAATAGAATAGAGTACCCAATGCGACTGTGACATGAAATAGAAGAGTATCAGAAAGAATCAAAATTTAACAGTTTCCAACATCTCAACCGGCCCTTTCCTTAGAACGAAAGCCCATGAACCACAACAATCACCTCATATACTTTCTTAGGGTGATAAAGTACTCAAGACATCAAGTCTAACGTCACGGCAACACCCTTCGTGCATTTATCCCATCCTCACCATATATGTGTAAAACAATACAAACTAAATGATAGAAATATCGACAGTAGAAATGACAAGGAAGGGAATATGCAAGCATTAATAATACTCGAGAGTGTATAGAAGAACATCAGTAGTAGACTAAGCAGAGAGCACGGAGATAATGACCACAATTAGGAAAAAGGGGTTATAATTTCAATTAACTAGCATGATGGAGGTCGAAGTACAATATAGCAAGCAAGAAGGAAACACATGATCTTCACAAGTTAAAAAGTAAGGACATGAAGTACTAGCATGGTAGAAGACCTACACTAAGGTACAACAGAATAGATACAACAAGAGTATAATTATAAAATCAGGAAATAGGCATGGCATATGCAAGTTAAGAAAGTAAAAGACATGGACAACACAACAACAATTGAGATAGACGTAGAGTACGGGACAATAACAACATATCACACAAAATGTATAATGGAGACAATAACAATCAAGGTAAAGGCGGAAGTGTATACATGGAAAACAGATATCACATCAAAATGCATGCCCCACATCCTCACCTGCACCGAAACACCCTTTGTGCCATGACCTCACAATATTAAAAGCATAACAATATAAATGAAATGGCACGGCATCACCCTTCGTGTTTTACACTCTTTCCTCACATGGTAATGTATATGAAATGGCACGGTATCACCCTTCGTGCTTTACACTCTTCCTCACATGATAATGTATATGAAATGGCACGGCATCACCCTTCGTGCTCTACACTCTCCTCACATGATAATGATATAAGCAATGACACACCATCACCCTTCGTGTTTTACACTCTTCCTCAGATGATAATGAATATAAATAATGGCACGGCATCACCCTTCGTTATTTACACTCTTCCTTACCAAGCAATCTCTCGGTCCAAAATTTTATACGGCCTACGATCCTACAATTCGATTGTCTTTAGAAGACTCCACCACTTAGCTCGAAGCCATAGAACACCCCATCAGCAACACAAGGTACCATATCTTCAAAGCATGCCTCGGTCCCGCACAACTATTTAGATGAATACTTCAAAAACTCATGCAATACTTATCATAGAACGCCCCGAAGACTCTGCCAAGTACTCACCCATCATTGCAATAGTCAAACAACTCCACCGAATGAAAACCTCACACGATCCAAACTCATCATGCAGGAGATGGCCCACCAGTTATACGCAAATTGACACCTTTCCATGAACCCACCTTAGTCACAATAACCAGGACACCATCCAATGTTCCCGAATTTGTGCTTACCAACCAGACATATGAACCCGCCTTATACCACAAATGAACGACTAGAAGATTTGACACTGCATCTGCTTCTGAGGCTAGACAACACATCGTAATCTATCTACAGCATCACCGATCGTTGGCACATAACGAATACTGAGTGCAAAATACCATATATGAGTGATTGGGAGGAGTCAAAGTCGTAGGTTTTCAAGCTTAAACAAGTCCGCACAATAAGGAAAGAAGAAAGGGAATTTTTTCCTAAATGCCCTATAGCCTCTCGAAGATAGATATGGACGTCGTCATACCGATCCGCAGGACTCTACTAGACACTTGCTCATGACTTGTAGAGCCTACAAACCTAGGGCTCTGATACCACCTTGTCACGACCCAAAAATTACAGGTCATGATGGCACCTAACTTGACCTGCTAGGTAAGCCAATTAACAAAAAGAAACAAACTAAATAAACTTATTAAAAATTTAATTAGGATTTATGAGCTGGTATTACGACTCATCAGCTTCTAAGACTTAGAATATACAAAGACGGTATGAATAAATACACATTCTATTTAAAAACTACATGAACAAATTAATAATGTCTAACACTACCAAGGACAAGTGGCAGCTTCTATAGAGAATGCACGAACATCTTCTGAGTCAGCTCCCGACTTCTTCAGCAGCTCCGCTCCAACAGTCTGCACAGAGTGTGCAGAAGTGCAGTATCAGTACAACCGACCCCATGTACTGGTAAGTATCTTGACTAACCCCGTCGAAGTAGTGACGAGATTTTTAGTTAAAATATACTCATTAATAAACACTATAATGTAAACTAGCAATATAACCAAAAGGCAGAATAATAGAATAGAGTACCCAATGCGACTGTGACAGGAAATAGAAGAGTATCAGAAAGAATCAAAATTTAACAGTTTCCAACATCTCAACCGGCCCTTTCCTTAGAACGAAAGCCCATGAACCACAACAATCACCTCATATACTTTCTTAGGGTGATAAAGTACTCAAGACATCAAGTCTAACGTCACGGCAACACCCTTCGTGCATTTATCTCATCCTCACCATATATGTGTAAAACAATACAGACTAAATGATAGAAATATCGACAGTAGAAATGACAAGGAAGGGAATATGCAAGCATTAATAATACTCGAGAATGTATAGAAGAACATCAGTAATAGACTAAGCAGAAAGCACGGAGATAATGACCACAATTAGGAAAAAGGGGTTATAATTTCAATTAACTAGCATGATGGAGGTCTAAGTACAATATAGCAAGCAAGAAGGAAACACATGATCTTCACAAGTTAAAAAGTAAGGACATGAAGGACTAGAATGGTAGAAGACTTACACTATGGTACAACAGAATAGATACAACAAGAGTATAATTATAAAATCAGGAAATAGGCATGGCATATGCAAGTTAAGAAAGTAAAAGACATGGACAACACAACAACAATTGAGATAGAGGTCAAGTACGGGACAATAACAACATATCACACAAAATGTATAATGGCGACAATAACAAATCAAGGTAAAGGCGGAAATGTATACATGGAAAACAGATATCACATCAAAATGCATGCCCCTCATCCTCACCTGCACGGAAACACCCTTCATGCCATGACCTCACAATATCAAAAGCATAACAATATAAATGAAATGGCATGGCATCACCCTTCGTGCTTTACATTCTTCCTCACATGATTATGATATAAGCAATGACACGGCATCACCCTTCGTGCTTTACACTCTTCTTCACATGATAATGAATATAAATAATGGCACGGCATCACCCTTAGTGCTTTACACTCTTCCTCACCAAGCATATGAATAACAATAAAATGGCAAGGCAGGAAGTGTAAATAACATCGAGAAGAGTGTTCAAACGAATAAATAAGCCCTCAAGGGCCGTACAATTCAAGTACTTTCACAAATTTCACATTTTATCAGTAACAAAAGTACAAATCCAGCACCTCAAACATCAACCGTAGCAAGGTAGTAGTGATTACGCATAGAGATGAACCAAACTAGACACATCAATGTATTCTCAGAATTCTATAAAATTTGATCAAGTGATATTAGGCTAAGTCTTGATTACTAACATTTTATACTCTTAATATCGGTAAAACAGGTAAGGCATGAATTAAGGAAATTACGAAATTCTACAAAACAAAATTATAGCACAATCTACCCCGAGCATGGTTAACCCCGGCATATAAATATATGCTCGTTACCTCATATATATATCACCCCCGCATGTGGAAACAATAGAAATTAGGAGGAAAAATTCCCTCAACAAAGTTAGTCAAAGCACTTACCTCGACCAAGTCAATTACAATACCGAGAAAGCCAAGCGATGCTCCAAAAATGCCATCATGCGCGTAGTTGTCATGACCTGATTTCCCCTCCGAAGGCATCATGACGGCACCTAGTCTGTACGACTAGGTAAGCCTAATTGCGGAAACACATATTAAATAGAAGCCATAAAATAAAGATGAAATAAGTGAGTCTACAATGAAACATCGCCACTTGGCGCATACAAAATACAACTTTCCCAAAACCCGGAATATCACTTTAATCAAAAGCTCTGTCTCAAAATAGCTCTATACAACGTAAGGGAATTTACATGAAAAATCAATCTAGGTCTGGAGTGGAAGGTGACTCGAAGGACTATGCAGATGCGGCAGAATTACCTTCGATCTCCTAGAAGCTGCTGCTCGGACCCCTAGCCATGAAACTGAGCAATGGTACCTGGATTTGCACACGAAAAACATGTGCAGGAAATGGCATGAGTAAACCACAAATTGGTACCCATTAAGTGCCAAGCCTAACCCCAGGCGAGTAGTGACGAGGTCAGGTTAAGGCTCTACTGGATTTTTATAGTAAAACAGTATAAAAAATGTGAACAGAGAGATATAACAAGCTAAGGCGAATCTGTAGTAACAATGAGCTAAAAGAAGATAATAATAGGGAGCCATCTGCTCAGCACAACATATATCACAGTAACAAGTATGCAATGCAGTACAGGAAGAAAGCTCCTGGAATCTCGTCCGTAGTCCCAATTTAAATATGCAATGCAATACAGGGGAAAAACTCCCGGAATCTCGTTCGTAGTCCCAATTTAAATATGCTATGCAGTACAGGGGGCAAGCTCCCAGAATCTCGTCCGTAGTCCCAATTTAAATACGCAATGCAGTACAAATACCAAGTACAATTTTTATTTAAAACAGTTCAAGAAAAAATCACAGGCAAAAATATGGAATAAACTACCTAAACATGGTACACATAGTAATAACTAGGGAAAATTCAAGTAAAACAGGTAGGCATGCTATTTCCTAATCTAAACTACATAGTCGATACATGAATCAGTGAAATAGGAGTGAAATGATTTAAGTCATGGAAGGAAAAATAAAATTTTAGCAACAATGGCCCGTGTACGTACTCGTCACCTCACGCACACGGCGCCCAAACAACATAAAACAGTATTAAAATAGCCTAGGGGAAGTCCCCAACACAAAGTTAGGCAAGCCACTTACCTCGATTGTGCTACTCAACTCAAAACCACGCTCTTGCCACGAGTATCTGACTCCGAATGGCCCAAATTTATTCAATTCGATTGCATAATGTAAATATCACTTTAAGGAATCAAAATAGCTAATAAGTTCGAGGCTAATACGCGAAATTAGGAAAATTGCTTAAAAAGTCCCCCGAGCCCACGTCTCGGAATCGAGTGAAAGTTACAAATTTAGAAAACCCATTCACTCACGAACTCACTCGAACAAGAATCATCGAAAATCGACGACAAAATCCTATTAAATTCTCATATTTTCTAATTGGGAAAACTTCTTCCGATTTTCATGATTTTTCACCTAAATTCCTTGATTGTGTGGAAGAAATTGCTATAGATTAATGATATACAAAGGAAATAGGGTGGGAAATTGTTACCTATGAAGCTTTTCCTCAAAACCCACTCCAAATCTCCTACACCCGAGCTCCAAATTATTTTTTAGAAGATATGAATTTCAAGCCCTCGAATTTGATATAAACTCCCTAGCGATTCGCACCTGCACCCCATGGGACGCACCGGCGGTCCCGCACTTGCAAAAAATCCATCGCAGGTGCGAAAACCCTCTAAAGGGCCTAGGGCCACACATGCGGTCAATGGGCCGCATCTACGGCTCCGCACCTGCGGAACCTCAACCGCACCTGTGAGAACTGGTTGACTTGACCAAGCCCGCACCTACGAGCCCCTCTTCCGCACCTGTGGAAAGTCCATCGCAGGTGCGAGACACCAGAACCAGCAATGGTTCATCTGTTTTCCCAGTTCCAAAATAACCTGTTGAGCATCTGAAACATCCCCGAGGCCCCCGGGACCTCAACCAAACTTACCAACCAATCCTAATACCTTATCCAAACATAGTTGAGCCTCCAAAACGCATCACCTAACACCAAAATAACCAATTATAAATGGATTCAAGCCTAAGAACTTATGAAATTTCCAAAGTCTACAACTGATGCCGAAACACATCAAAACTAGTCTGAATGACCTCAAATTTTACACACAGGTCACAAATGATACAACGAAACTAAATCCACTCTAGAAATCCCATTCCGAGCCCGATATCAAAATTCCACCTATCGGCCGAAATCGCCAAAATTCTAACTTTCGCCAATTCAAGCCTAAATCTACTACAGACCTTGAAAGCACATTCCGGACACGCTCCTAACTCCGAAATCACCCAAAGAAGCTAACGGAGTCGACGGAATCCCATTGCGGACCCGTCTTCCCACAGTTCCAACTACGGTCTGATTTCTAAAGCTTAAACTCACATATAAGGACTATGTGTCAAAAAACTCTCCGAATTTCACAACTCAACGCTCCGGCAAGTCCAAAAAGTAGAAATAGACATGGGGAAAGCAGTTATTAGGGGATCAGGGCGTTAACTCACAAAATGACCTACCAGGTCATTACATTCTCCCCCTCTTAAGAAAACCGTTCGTCCTCGAACGAGTATAGAGACATACCTGAAGCTGTGAAAAGATGAGGGTACTGGCTGTGCATATCCTGCTCGGTCTCCCAAGTTGCCTCCTCGACCGGCTGACCCCTCCACTGAACCTTCACTGACGCAATATCCTTTGACCTCAGTTTTATGACCTGTCTATCCAATATAGCTACTGGCTCCTCAGCATATGATAAATCATTGTCCAACTAGACTGAACTGAAATCCAAAACATGAGTCGGGTCACCGTGATACTTCTGGAGCATGGAGACGTAGAATACCGGATGAACTCCTACTAGGTTGGGAGGCAGGGCTAGCTCATAAGCAACCTCCCCAACACGTCACAGCACCTCAAAAGGGCCAATAAATCTCGGACTCAGCTTACCCTTCTTCCTGAACCTCATGACGCCCTTCATAGGCGATACCCGAAGAAAAACCCGATCACCAGCCATAAACGCCATATCACGAACCTTCCGATACGTATAACTCTTCTACCTGGACTGAGTTGCGTGAAGTCTCTCTTGAATCACCTTCACCTTGTCCAGGGTGTCCTAGACCAAATCTGTACCCAACAATCGGGCCTCGCCCGACTCAAAACATCCCACTGGGGGCTGGCACTGTCTACCATACAAAGCCTCATACGGTGCCATCTAAATGCTGGACTGGTAGTTGTTATAATAAGCAAACTCTGCAAGTGGCAATCATCGGTCCCATGACCCTCCAAAATCCATCACACAGGAGCGGAGCATATCCTCAAGAATCTGAATCGTCCGCTCGGATTGCCCGTCCTTCTGAGGGTGGAAGGTTGTACTCAACTCTACCCTGGTGCCTAGCTCCTACTGAACGGCTCTCTAGAACCGCAAAGTGAACTGTGTACCTCTGTCTGAAATGATAGATACTGGAATACCGTGGATGCGAACAATCTCCCTGATATAAATCTCCGCCACAACCTCTCGGAGGAGTATGTAGTCAACACAGGAATGAAATGGGCTGACTTAGTCAACCAATCCACAATCACCCAAATAGCATCGAACTTCTTCAAGGTCCGAGGAAGTCCAACCACAAATTCCATGGTGATCCGCTCCCACTTCCACTCTGGAAGCTCAATCTGCTGAAGTAACCCTCCCGGTCTCTGATGCTCATATTTGACTTGCTGACAGTTGAGACACTTGGCCACAAACTCCACTATATCCTTTTTCATCCTTCTCCACCAATAGTGTTGTCTCAGATCCTGGTACATCTTCGTGATGCCCGGATGAATGGAATACCGCGAGCTATGGGCCTCCTCAAGA
This sequence comes from Nicotiana knightiana, assembly GCA_005239525.1. Classification (NCBI taxonomy): domain Eukaryota; kingdom Viridiplantae; phylum Streptophyta; class Magnoliopsida; order Solanales; family Solanaceae; genus Nicotiana; species Nicotiana knightiana. The sequence goes on along the minus strand of ML422159.1, from coordinate 16,931 downwards.
ATTAACTCCCAAATCCCATCCACATTGGGCACACAGATCCGGCCCTGCATCCTCATCACGCCGCCATCTCCTATAGTCACATCCCTGGCGTCACCTCGCCGAACCCTGTCCTGAAGAACCAGAAGGTGGGGATCATCATATTTGCGCTCTCGAATGCGGTTGTAAAGAGAAGACCGAGCCACCACACAAGATAAAACCCGGAAAGGCTCTGAAAGATTCAACCGCACGAACTGACTGGCTAAGGACTGAATATCTAAGGCTAAGGGCCTCTCAACTGCCGAAAGATATGCCAAACTCCCCAAACTCTCCGCCCGGTGACTCAAGGCGTCGCCCACCACATTGGCCTTCCTCGGGTGGTATAATATAGTGATGTCATAGTCCTTTAGAAACTCTAACCATCTCCGCTGGCGCAAATTGAGGTCCTTCTGCTTGAATATGTGTTGCAAACTCTGGTGATCAGTGAAAATCTCACAGGGAACACTGTATAAATAATGACGCCATATCTTCAGGGCGTGAACAATCGCTGCCAACTTGAGATCATGAACTGGATAGTTCTTCTCATGCACCTTCAACTGTCTAGACGCGTAGGCAATCACCTTATCGGCATGCATCAACACCGCTCGAGGCCAATTTTTGAAGCATCACAATAGACTGTATAGGACCCTGAACCCGAAGGCAATACCAACATCGAAGCTGAAGTCAAGGCTGTCTTGAGCTTTTGAAAGCTCTCCTCACACTCCTCGGTCCACCTGAACGGAGCACCTTTTTGAGTCAACCTGGTCATCGGTGCCGCAATGGATGAAAATCCCTCCACAAAACGGCGATAGTACCTAGCCAAACCAAGAAAACTGCGGATCTCCGTAGCTGAGGATGGTCTAGGCCAACTCTGCACTGCCTCCACCTTCTTCGGATCTACCTTGATCCCATCCCCAGACACTATATGGCCCAAGAATGCCATTGAATCAATCCAGAACTCACATTTAGAGAATTGTGCATGCAATCTCTTCTCCCTCAAAGTCTGAAGCACAGTCCTCAAGTGCTGCTCATGATCTTCCCGTGATCAGGAGTACACCAGGATGTCGTCAATAAACACAATGACGAAGGAATCAAGATAAGGTCAGAACACACTGTGCATCAAATGCATAAAATTTGTTGGGGCATTGGTCAGCCCAAATGACATAATAAGAAACTCATAGTGGCCATATCTGGTCCTGAAGGTAGTCTTCGGGATATCCGGCTCCCGAATCTTCAGCTGATGATAACCAGAACGCAAGTCAATCTTGGAGAATACCCTGGAACCCTGTAGCTGGTCGAATAAATCAATAATGTGAGGCAAAGGATACCTGTTCTTCATGGTAACCTTGTTCAACTGTCGATAAACAATACACATACGCATAGAACCATCCTTTTTCTTCACAAATAATACTGGAGCACCCCAAGGTGATACACTGGGTCTGATGAAACCCTTATCAAGCAACTCTTGTAACTGCTCCTTCAACTCCTTCAGCTCAGGATGAACCATACGGTAAGGAGGGATAGAAATGGGCTTAGTGTCCGGCAACAAATTAATGCCAAAATAAATATCTCTGTCCGGCGGCATACCCGGAAGATCAACTGGGAATACATCAGGAAAGTCCCTCACTGCTGGAACTGACTCAACTGGAGGGGTATCAACACTGACATCTCTCACATAGTCCAAGTACGCATCACACCCCTTCTCAACCATCCGTTAAGCCTTAAGAAATGAACTGACCCTGCGGGGAGTATACTCTAATGTACCTCTCCATTCTAATCTTGGCAGGCCTAGCATAGCCAGCATCATGGTTTTAGCGTGTCAATCAAGAATAGTATAATGAGGCGACAACCAGTCCATGCCCAAGATAACATCAAAATCTACCATGCTGAGTAATAATAAATCAGCCCTGGTCTCAAAACCACTAAGATAAATCAAACACGACCTATATACGCGGTCCACAACTAGAGAGTCTCCCACAGGAGTAGATACATAGACAGGGGAACTCAAAGAATCCCGAGATATCCCCAGATGTGGAGCATAATATGAGGACACATATGAATGCATAGAGCCTGGATCAAATAATATTGATGCATCCCTATGGTAGACAGGGACAATACCTGTGATGACTGAGTCTGAAGCAACAGCCTCGGAACGGGCTGGAAAGGCATAGTATCTGGCCTAGCCTCCCTTTCTAGGGAGACCTCTACCTCCCCGAACCCCACCTTGAGTTGGTTGAGGAGGTGGAGTGGCAGCTGGGGCTGGAAGAATAGCCGGAGGACCCGGCGGAGCACGTGGAGGCTAATAAGACTGTGGAGGTTCACCCCTCCTGGCCTTGGGGAAATCTCTAATCACGTGACAATTTTCACCATACTCATAGCAACCCCTCGGAGGACGCTGCGGCTGAGACTGAATAGGATCTGGCCTGCTAGGCTGGCCAAAAATAGCACCTCGAACGGGAGGCACGCTGGATACTGGTGGTGCATAATAGAACTCCTGAGGCTAGGAGGAGCTGGAATACTGCTGGCTACTGGAAGGGCTGAATGAACAGGGCGACCCATAAAACCCCTACCATGACGTGTTGTTGGTGCACGAGCTCTTGAAAAATGTCCAGTCTCTCGAGACCTCTTGGTCTCCCTCTCCTCTCTGTCCCGGGCGAACATGCCCTCTAGTCTCCTGGCAATACTCACTGCCTGCTGGTAAGTGATATCCATCTCCAACTCTGTGGACATACTGGTCCGAATACTAGGATGGAGTCTCTCAATGAAGTGGCGAACCCCCTCTCTGACTGTGGCAACCAAGGCTGGTGCATGCAGAGCTAACTCACTGAAACGGACTGCATACTCCGACATAGTCATAGTACCCTGGCACAACTGCTCGAACCCCGCGCGCCAAGTATCCCTGAGGCTCTAAGGGACATACTCTCGCAAAAACATCTCTGAAAACTGAGTCCAAGTGAGTGAGGCTGCCTCGTCCGGACTACTCAGCTCATAGGCCCGCCACCACTGATATGCCACTCCCCTCAGCTGGAAAGTGGTGAAAGAAACCCCACTCGTCTCCACAATGCCCATAGTGCGGAGAATACAATGACACTCCTCAAGAAATCCCAGAGAATCATCTGAAGCTAGTCCGCTAAAAGTAGGTGGATGGTACTTCTTGTACCTCTCGAGTCTGAGTTTCTCGGCCTCAGAAGCCGCTGCCCTAGCATCATGCTGAACTGGAGCCGCTGGGGGCATAGGAATATACTCTGGGGCCTGATCAACCTGGCCTCTCTCCTCAGGAGTGCGGGCTGTGGGATTCTGTGCCCCTCCCCCGACCTAAGATGTATCGGGATCTATCGGAAATAGTCCAGCCTCAGCTAGAGTACTAAACAAGCTCATGAACTGAGCGAAAGTCTCCTGCAAGGCTGGAGAAGCAATAGGGACCTGCTGCGCGGGCTCTCCAGCTGGTGCTACCATAGGCTCCTCTATCGCTACTCTCGCCGGTGCTCAGGATGCACCGCATGGTCATCCTCTACCCCGGCCCCGGCCTCTGGCGGCTCTGGAAGGGGGCTCGGTGCCTAGTCGTCCGTCCTCCCAGTATGGGTCCTCACCATCTTTGGAAAAGAATAGAATAGAATTTTAGAATTTTTTATGTCAATAACTCGCACGACAAGAAAATCAAAGAAATATGATTGATCTTAACAGTTACATAGCCTCCCGAAGATAGATACGGACGTCTCCGCACCGATCCGCGAGACTCTAATAAACCGACTTGTGACTTGTGACTCATATGAACCTAGACGCTCTGACACCAACTTGTCACAACCCGATTTCCCCTCTGAAGGCATCCTGACGAAACCTATTCTCTATGACTAGGTAAACCTAATTGCGGAAACACATAGTAAATAGAAGCAATAAAATAAAGACGAAATAAGTGAATCTACAATGAAACATCGGCACTTGGTGCATACAAAATACAACTTTCCCAAAACTCGGAATATCACTTTAATCACAAGCTCTATCTCAAAATAGCTCTATACAACGTAAGGGAATTTACATGAAAAATATATCTAAGTCTGGAGTGGAAGGTGACTCAAAACACTCTGCGGACGCGGCAGAATTACCTTTCGGTCTCCTAGAAGTTGCTGCTCGGACCCCTAGCCACGAAACTGAGCATTGGTACCTGGATCTGCACACGAAAAATATGTGCAGGAAAGGGCATGAGTACACCACAAATTGGTACCCAGTAAGTGCCAAGCCTAACCCCAGTCGAGTAGTGACGAGGTCAGGTTAAGGCTCTACTGGATTTTTATAGTAATACAGTATAAAAAATGTGAACAGAGAGATATAATAAGCTAAGGCAAATCAGTAGGAACAATGAGCTAAAAGAAAATAATAAAAGGGAGCCCTCGGCTCAGCATAGCATATATCAGAGTAAAAAGTATGCAATGCAGTACAGGGGGAAAGCTCCCGGAATCTCGTTCGTAGTCTCAATTTAAATATGTAACGCAGTACAGGGAAAAGCTCCCGGAATCTTGTCTGTAGTCCCAATTTAAATATGCTATGCAGTACAAGGGGGAAGCTCCCGGAATCTCGTCCGTAGTCCCAATTTAAATATGCAATGCACTACAAATACCGAATACAATTTTTATTTAAACAGTTCAGGAAAAAATCACAGGCAAAAATATGGAATAAACAACCTAAGCATGGTACACATAGTAATAACTAGGGAAAATTCAAGTAAAATAGGTAGGCATGCTATTTCCTAATCTAAACTACATAATCGATACATGAATCAGTGAAATAGGAGTGAAATGATTTAATTCATGGAGGGAAAAATGGAGTTTTAGCAACAATGGCCCGTGTACGTACTCGTCACCTCACGCACACGGCGCCCAAACAACATAGAATAGTATTAAAATAGCCTAGGGTAAGTCCCCAACACAGAGTTAGGCAAGCCACTTACCTCGACTACGCTATTCAACTCAAAACCACGCTTTACCACGAGTATCTGACTCCGAATGGCCCAAATCTATTCAATTCGATTGCATAATGTAAATATCACTTTAAGGAATCAAAATAGCTAATAAGTTCGATGCTAATAGGCGAAATTAGGAAAATCGCCCAAAAAGTCCCCCGGGTCCACGTCTCGGAATCGAGTGGAAGTTACAAATTTAGAAAACTCATTCACTCACGAACTCACTCGAACAAGAATCATCGAAAACCGACGAAAAAATCCTATTAAATTCTCAGATTTTCTAATTAGGGAAACTTCTTCCCATTTGCATGATTTTTCACCTAAATTCCTTGATTGCGTGGAAGAAAATGCTATAGATTAATGATATACAAAGGAAATAGGGTTAGGAATTGTTACCTATGAAGATTTTCTTCAAAACCCACTCCAAATCGCCTACACCCGAGCTCCAAATTATTTTTAGAAGATATGAATTTCAAGCCCTCGAATTTGATATAAACTGCCCAGCGATTCTGCACCTGTGCTCCATGGACCGCACCTGCGGTCCCGCACCTGCGGAAAATCCATCGCAGGTGCGAAAAACCCACTAAAAGGCCTAAGGCTGCACCTGCGGTCAATGAGCCGCATTTGCGGCTCTACACCTGCGAAACCTCAACTGCACCTGCGAGAACTAGTTGACTTGACCAAGCCCACACCTGTGAGCCCCTCTTCCACACCTATATGTCCGCACCTGCAGAAAGTCCATCGCAAGTGCGAGACACCAGAACCAGCAATGGTTCAGCTATTTTCCAAGTTCCAAAATCACCCGTTGAACATCTGAAACATCCCCGAGACCCCCGGGACCTCAACCAAACTTACCAACCAATCCTAATACCTTATTTAAACTTAGTCAAGCCTCCAAAATGCATGACCTAACACCAAAATCACCAATTATATATGGATTCAAGCCTAAGAACTTATGAAATTTCCAAAGTCTACAACTGATGCTGAAACACATCAAAACTAGTTTGAATGACCTCAAATTTTACACACAGGTCACAAATGATACAATGGACCTACAGCCACTCTCGGAATCCCATTCCGAGCTCGATATCAAAATTCCACCTATCGATCGAAATCGCCGAAATTCTAACTTTCGCCAATTCAAGCCTAAATCTACTACAGACCTCGAAAGCACATTCAGGGCACGCTCCTAACTCCAAAATCACCCAACGGAGCTAACGGAGTCGACAGAATCCCATTCCAGACTCGTCTTCCCACAGCCTCAACTACGGTCCGATTTATAAAGCTTAAACTCACATATAAGGACTATGTGTCCAAAAACTCTCTGAATTTCACCACTCAACACCCAGTCAAGTCCCAAAAGCAGAAATAGAAATGGGGAAAGCAGTTATTAGGGGATCCGAGCATTAACTCACAAAACGACCTACCGGGTCGTTACAGTAGTGACCTCCGAACATCTCAAAACTATCCAAAAGAAACTCAAATACATCAATTAAAGCCTAAGAAAATAATTCAAAATGATAAAGATCGAATCGTAAATCAAATCCCAAATCCGGCCAAAAATACACCCGGGCCCACGCCTCGGAACCCGATAAAACTCACAAAATCCGACAACCCATTACGAGTTCAACCATACTAGTTTCACTCAATTCCGACTCCAAATCGATGTTTAAAACTCAAAAATTCATATTATGAAACTTTAGGCAGAAACCCCCAAATTTCACTTTAAAATCATCAATCAAATCCCAAAAATGAAGATGAATTCATGAAATATAACCAAAACCCAGGAAAGAACACTTACCCCAATCCATATGGTGTAAATGTCCTCCAAAATCGCTCAAATTCGAGCTCCCCAACTCAAAATATGAGCGAATGAACAAACCTTAGTTTTATATATTTTTCTGCCAGCTATTTTGCCTTGTTTCTCATGCAAAATGATCCCGAAACTCACTTTTTATGCCTCCAATGGATTCCTTGTGAAATTTTAGTCAATTTAGGCTTTTGAATCACTCAATTTGACCTTGAAGGAGATATGTTGGTTTCAATATTTGCAAATAGTGCAGATTTTTAAATACGAATTCAGTGGAAATTTCGTAATTAATTTGAAAAATCTGGCAACCCAATTTTTAGTAAAATGACCATAAATTCCTCATACGATGTTCAAATTTGATGATTCTTATTGTTGTGGTTCCATAATTATTATACGGATATAATGCCTCAATCAAAACAGAAATCAGAGCTCGTTTTATTAATGTGGTACCATTTATGCTTGAGAAACGACGTTGAAACATAAGAATAACGAGTGCAACGCAGCCCAAGCCTATCTGAAACTCACCCGAGACCCTCGGGACCACGTCCAAACATACCAACAAGTACCATAACATAACACGGAGATACTCGAGCCCTCAAAATATCGAGCGAAGTGCAAATACCCAAAACGACATGTCGGGTCGTCACACTAAGTTATAACTGTTCCCAAAAATTTATCATACAAGTTATGTTTGTTATTAAGAATAAGCATGAATCACGTCTGTTACGCCTGATAGAATTGTAACTATTGGGGATGTAATAGAAAATTCTGGATATCTCGGAGATCGTTAGTTCGAGGGATATATCTATCTGAATGCTTGTGATCTTCTTATCCGACGTAGGTAACTCGATCTTGTTATCGAATTCTTGGTACTTAGCCTTTGATCTGGACAAATTTTTTCCTGACTTGGAGCTGATTAGGTCATTCTTAATGTACATAATACATGGTGTCTTCTACATCTACCACGTTCGGATATATTGTTACCCATATAGTAGTCATCCTTCCATCACATAACACCTCAATAGCACTTCTCCATTTTAACCATATGGTTTTAATCATACTGGTAACATCTTTATCGATCATTTCATCCTCTTAAACAATGATTTTAAACATCTAAATTGTTTGTATTTTGGCACTGCAATCCCATCTAATCTCACACCAACATCGCTTGTCTATTGACTAAACTTGTAGCTTATGTATTTATCCTTACTTTACTTATCCTAACCCTTATTCTTCTCCACAGTTTATGCTTTTGGCATACACCCTTGCTAGTTTTCGTCAATTGATACAATATCATTAGTAAATAGAATATACCATCAGACTTCATCACGTATTGTGTTAGTTAGTCATTCATAATGAGGGTAAATAAATAAGGGATCAATGTCGATTGGTGTAAATCCTACTGATACCGAAAACTCCTTCATATCACCTACTACCATTTCTACCCTTGTGAAGACTCATTATGTCACGTCCCAACCTACCCCTATACGTGATTGGCATCCAGCTAACACTACCTTCCAAGCGAACCCTTTTCTCAAATATATAACTATTTATACAAACACTGGAGAAAAATAATTGCATGCCTAAAAGTATTATTAATAATTAAAGACAAAATATTTATCATTCAATACGTTAGCCAATTGATGGAAAAACCAACAATCAATCAAATAATGAAACTCTAGCCCAAATCCCATACTAAGACCATGGGACATCTAATAGAGTAATATGAGTTTTACTGACGCGTATGCAAACCCCCAAAGAAAAAGGAAATAACTAATACGAACTAGATAAAGCTGAAATGAAAGGCTCCACGAATAATGCGGCGGCTCACCTCAAGAGTAGGATCCACTCGGATGAACTCATCAGTCGCTATCTCTGTCTCCCGCAAGAGTATCTGCATAAAGATGCAAGTAAGGAGTGAGTTATACGTAAATATAACCTAGTAAGATCCTCGTCCCGACACTTTAAATACCTCTGGAACAAGTGTTAGAAAATACAAACACGCCACAACAAGAACGACATAATAAATACGCTGATTATACAATAACTCAATATATACGTATCAACAGAGTTAATAATAATTAACCAACCAGAGTAAACATATCTTCACGTACACACTAAGGACTTGTCATAATTGCAGTGACAGAAATTAACCAACACATCTACGAGTCCACAAGGGCAACACAAAACCTCAAAATATATATGGAGCATACACAATGCTTACTGAAGTATACACAATGCCCCAAATATATCAAGAAGCATACACAATACTCGGGTGATGTACAAAGACATATACAATGCCCCAACAATATGGCTCACAGCCGTATCAAACCATCAAATCCAACATCATGTCTCACAGGCGTATCAAACCATCAAACAACTACTTTTAGTATATTTTTCTATAAAATAATATATATGCGGCTACCATAGACCACTGATTGTTCCAGGCGCACGCTTGTCCCAACACATGGACAAAACACATTTTCAAAATAGGCTTCGAAAAAGCAAGCATCAGACCTTAAAGACTCACTTACCTCGCTAACAAGAAGTTCCTCAACCTTGCAAAATCTAGATACCAACCAAACGGCCTCAAAAAAATGGATTTTGTGACAGAACAGCCTTAAAAAACTGAACTAAGCCATGGTTGCTTTTATTTAGAGCTGACAGACTAAGAAAAAAAACCGGATTTTAGATTCTATCTTTTGATAATCAATTTGAAACCCATTTGTGTTCAATAGTGAGGAATTTACAGCGAATTTCGTAAATAAAAATACTCCTCATGCTAATTGACAACAAAAGAGAAAAGGACTGGTTACAGATTGTTTAAAACATTTAATGGGTCTAACATTCCAGGCCCCATAGCCTGAAATTCAGACATTATCAGGTTCAAGTGGGCCATATTCACGAGTCTGGCCCAGCTCGGGTGACCTTAGCAGGTCTGGCCCATAACTACTGTAGTAATAAACGTTTCAGGTTTAAGAAAAATACAACTCATAAATTTTATATAGTTCAGTCCATATTTACAACTACAAAAGGGTGAAATGTATATAGAAGACTGTAGATATGTTATTACATTACCATAATAATACCGATTTTCACCAATAGAAAAATAAAGAAAAGAAAACAAACCTAGTTGTTGCTCCTGTGCAAGCCAGCAAACATGTCCTTAGAAGACGTAAACCTGCATCTTTCAATGTTAATCTAAAATTATAAGTCCAAAGTTTGAGTACTTGGACAATATTAACGACAGACCTCTGGGCATTTTGTGAGATGAATTTAGCCATAAAAGGAAATTAGATTCAACCTTAGTGATGCCATAGGAGAACAAAATATGTTCATGCTTTTTTATGGACTTAATCCAACCATAGAAAGGGTTAGATTCAAACCCAATGATATCACTTTGTTTAGACTCTTAATAGTCATCTTTATGTTACGCAACAGATTTTAGCAAGCAGTTATTCAAATACTTTGACTACTATGGGCATTTTGAGGAGTGAATCTAACTATCTTTTGACTTCAGGTTCACTTTCCTAAAGCTCCTTATCATTACACACTTATATCCTTTGAAGGATAATTTTCAGCAAAGCTAAACTACTGTTATGCACTATCAATGGGGTGAATTTGACTATTAGGAAGTCAGATTCATCTACCCTAGTGCTAACTTAACATAATTCCAAACCAGATAGAGCCTTGCTTATTTAGGCATTTTAGAGGATGAATCTGACCATTCAAAGGTTCAGATTCCTCACTCTAATTCCTTTCTTAATTATATATTGTATACCCTTTAAAAGGGTAAACTTCAGCCAACCATACTAATGTTTGTGCACTACTAAAGGGTGAATTTGACTATTAAGAAGTCATATTCATCTACCCTAATGCCAATATCCTAAACTATCTAGAGACTTGCTTATTGAATCTCTTTATTGACCAAAGAGACTCAAATAAAAGCATATTTTTGCATTCTTATTGATGGAATCTGACCATAGAGAAGGTCAGATTCAACACCCTGATGCAGCTTGTTTCCTAATATAGAACTATGAGTACTTATCACATTTATATACATATAATCTGAAGCAAACAATCATGCACCAACAGGAGAAATACTAACATCAAGACATTACCTATCATACTCACAGAGTCATTATCATGCCAATAAACATCTACACAGTCACATCTGACAAAACAGAAACAGTAACTTCATTTATAAAGAATAGCCAATTTTATACAGTGAGTAGAAAATGAGGATTCTAGTCCAAAAATTCATTAAAAAGAGATGAGTTGATACATACCTTTTAAGAGAAAAACAGCAAAGAGACTTTACCAAATAAAGGTCAAGTATGAACAATAAACAACAAGAAGGAAGAGAAATCAGCAGCAGCAAACAGAAACCCAAAGAAAACCCAGTAGCCCAGCAAGAATTGATCCAAAAATCTTGAGTAAGAATGCTTAAAACTCCCAAAACCAGAGTCTAAAGTAAAAGAGGCAGAAGCTGAGAACTAGACCATGTATTTATGAACTTGATTCCAAGGGAAATCAGATTTTTCTTTGTTTTTCTACTAATACTTTTTTTTTGAAATTTTTGTTTATGGATGAGAAAATATCTTGATTCTTTCTGTATTTTCAGAAGTATTAGCATCTAAGAGAGGTTGAAAGAATATTTTTCAGAGTGTCCCCAAAAAAAATATCCTCTTGTCTAAAGGGAGGGGGGTCTATTTATATGAGACTTGGGAATGAGATATCCTTTGGTATATTCCTAATTCATTAGGCTGAAGAGGGTACATGTACAGCTGTCCACCCTATCCTTTTGGGACAGCTGCCCCTTTCCAGAACATTATAGCCTTAGAAAGACCTTTCTACCCTTAAAAATCTGATTTCCAAATCTACATTACCTGTTGTACCCCTTGGAGTCCCTGAATTTACCATTGGGTAATCAAGGTTAAAACTCACTTGGGTTATTGTTTAACTATATTTAACTAATACTAGTTAGGTTCCATAGGTGACTACTAGTTGTTGTTTTTTTAATCAAGGTTAGGTTAATTGATTAAAGCTCCTATTAGTCAAACTAGGTTTAGTTTTCTACTTAAGGTAAGTTGATCAATTCAATTCTTAACTTAAATGATTTAGTTTGGTGAATTTTACTTAATTACCTAAAATCAGAAACTTAATTAACTAATAAGCCTAGGTCAACTAATTTGTTTTAGTTAGTTAATCTTAAACTAACTATCTTAGACAGCTTTTAGGATTTAGTTAACTACTTAAGAGACTATTAGACTAGGTTAAAATTATTAAACAAGTGATTATAGGAAATTATTGCTAACTAAGTTTGTCTTGATAAGTCTAGGTTAAACCCTGACCAAACACTGTTTTAGAACTGAGTCTTAGCCTAATTGGCTGATTAGTTTTATGTTAATTAATTACTTTAGATTAATTAGGTTGAACTTCTTAGACTTAGGTCAATTTTATTATTACTTAGTTCAAATGTACACTTAATTAGTCGCGTATAATTGTCTCTTCATTACCTAATTAAACTATTACTTGTTCGATTAATAATCAATTGAAACTAAAGTTGAAACCAAAACAAAACAAAAAAACAGAAAGTATAATTAGTATAGGCACGCCTATTCAACAAACAAAGCTAACAATTCAACTAAACCAACAACATGTTATTTAAACAAAAAAGTTCATGAACTCCTAAACCAAATCAGTAATCAATCCTTAAAACAAGAGACTTAATAGTTGAGGAAAAATGGGGAAAGAGGGGGAAAACAGTCTGGGAAACATAAGAATCTCCAACCAGTGAACAACTTAGACAATAAGGCACAGATTAGGTACGCATGCATATTTAGAACTAAACAGGCCAAGAAAGAAGATATTCAACAAAACCAATCTCAAACCAACGACTTCAAACTAATCGGCTAATATAGCATAAATCTAAAATGGTCATTATACAATCGACTCATGCATTGTAAAGATCTAAACTAAATCAAGAACAAACAAATATNGGGTACCCGCGGGGTGTTGACGGATTCCGGCGCGGTTTGGAAATAATCCAAACCTACATGAATCAATAGCTCTCATCAAGAGCTATTGACTCATGTAGCTTTGAACCATTAGTTGTTCTTGAATCGGCCGGACATGGGGTTTTAGGGTTTCAGGTTTCTTAAATCTAAGATCGAATGATTTTGGGTGGGATTTTGGTGGAATCAACGACGGGAGGTGACTGAGGAGGAGGAGGAGGAGGAGAGTGTCTGGTGAAGATTTGGTCCGGATTGGGTGAAGCTCCGCCGCCGGAAGCGATTTCCGGCAGGCGGAGGGCGGCGGCTAGGGTTTGGTATTTAGAGAGAAGTGAGAGAGACGGACTGGGGGGGTGTGAGGCTTATGCAAATGAGGGGGTGGGTGTGGTTTGGACACTTATATAGTTTAGAGGGGGGAGTTTGGGAACCGTTGGATCAAATCGATCCAATGGCTTGGATTGGAGGGGACAAAACGAGGTCGTTTGGGTAATATACTTTGGCGGGGTAATTGGGTTTGGGCTGGAGTGTATTGGGTAGTGATAAAGAGGGTTTGGGCCTGGGTGCATTGGCCCAGGTCCGATTTTGTCTTTGGGAACACTTAGGTTAAGTAACTAATTAAATCATTCTAATTAATAAAAATTAATTTTGACCTAATTTCATCCAATTATAGCTTAATTAATGAGTAAATTAACGTGAGACTATTAGTTTTAATACTCATAATTATTTAAATAATGAATTTGTAATTTTCCTAATAAAATGATTGAATTAGGCAAATTAAACTAAAAAAACTTAATTATAAAAATTTTAAAATGTTTTGTTATTATAATAAATTTTAAAATATGACTTATGACCGTACAGTGCAAATAATTCACGAAAAACAATTAAGTTCAATAAAATTCCATAAAAATTGAATTATTTATCAAATTTGTAGGAGTATCTAATAGGGGGAAAATTACATGCTCACAGCTGCCCCTCTTTGCTCGGAAATACGAAGAGTTTTCGGGCAAAGACAAAGTTAGCAGCAATAAACGACTTTTACCCATTCATATGTTCCATCGTGAAGCGTTTTTGAAAAGTTTGACCGAACCCTGCTTCAAAGGTTGCCTACATGTACTTGGCTATAAAGGAATCAGGTTAGTGTAGTTCTGGAAGTTTTGGTAGCTAGGACTACCGAGTAACTGTGGTTTCACCGGTTGCTGTTGTTACTGCTGTTGATCTTCTTATTACACCCAAGTACAAAACGAAGGACTAACTAAAACCTATCAGCTGCGAAATTACAAGACTCCTATCTAGGACTTGGTCTTGAGTCTTGATCTTTTGCTGACTTTGACCTGGATCCTGATGCTTGTTAGTCGCAGGTGCTGGTTTTGTCTTGTCGTTCCTCGGATCAAAACAGGACATACTGGACAGATGACTTCAATCTCGTCCTGAATAGTCCACATCTTCCCCGTTTGTGCACTTTTGGATTCAATCTTCTCTTTCTTCTTTTTTGTTTTGTTATTTTGGATCGAAACTTCTTCTTTGGTCGTCTCAAGTTCCAATGTTCTAGAAATGTAATCTGCACAAAATCAAAACAAACGAACGAAGTTTTCTGCCCCAGTTTTCACTAGGAAAATTTCGTGAGTTATTGTAATAAAATCTATGTTATTTTATTATTGAAAGAAATAAAAGGTCGGGACCTATGTACCCGGAGTGAATGCAGACTAGGGATATGGATACCCTACGCCTAAAAGGTGAAATCAACTAGGGGTTGGAGACCCTATGTTGGAAAAGATCGACAGGTCATGCTGTCGTCAAGAAGAGATCACCAGGTTATGTCGGTGTCTGGGGAAGGATCAACAGGTTATGTTGCTGTCACAAAAGAGATCACTGGGTTATGCTAATGTTTGGAGATAATCAACAGGTTATGCTGTTGTCAGGAAGATCACCAGGTTATGCCGGTGTCTGGGGAGGTCAATAGGTTATGCTGTTACCTGGGGAAAAGAGATCACTGGGGTTATGCCAGTGTCTGGAGAAGAAACGATCACCGGGTTATGCTGGTGTCTGGAAAGGTCAACAGGTCATGTTGTTGCCTGAAAAAGAGATCACTAGGTTATGCCTTTGTCTGAAGATGATCAACAGGTTATGTTGTTGTTAGGATGATCACCAGGTTATGCCAGTATCTGGAAAGACAACAGGTCATGTTGTTGCCTGAAAAAGAGATCACTGGGTTATGCCAGTGTATGAAGATGATCTACAGGTTATGTTGTTGTCAGGATGATCACCAGGTTATGCCAGTGTCTGAAAAGGTCAACGGGTCATGTTGTTGCCTGAAAAAGAGATCACTGGGTTATGCCAGTGTCTGAAGATGATCAACAGGTTATGCTGTTGTCAGGAAGATCACCAGGTTATGCCAGTGTCTGGAAAGGTCAACAGGTCATGTTGTTGTCTGAAAAAGAGATCATTGGGTTATGCCAGTGTCTGAACATATCAACAGGTTATGCTGTTGTCAAGAAGATCACCAGGTTATGCCAGTGTCTGGAAAGGTCAACAGGTCATGTTGTTTCCTGAAAAAGAGATCATTGGGTTATGCCAGTGTCTGAAGATGATCAACAGGTTATGTTGTCGTCAGGAAGAAGAAAAGATAACCGGGTTATGCCGGTGTCTGCTTGGGTACGGGACCCTATGTTGGCATCAACTGAGGACTGAGATATCCTTGGTTGGAAAATATTTGGCTAGGGGTTGAGGACCCTATGCTACTTTAGGGTTGCATCATATTCGACTGCATTTCTTCTTTTTTATATATATGCGGGAAAAGATTTTTGGAGGAAACTTCCCTTTCTTTTGGAGTCAATGCTGCAGAGCTCCTTCTAGCTCTTGCGCAATTCCTTTTGATCGCACCTGCTTTTTGTACGGTTGCTTTTGCACATGTTTCCTATTTTCAAACAAAGAACAATTTGTTAGTTTGAAACGGTGGTTGGTTTTGCGGCCTTGATTTTCAACTGCTTGATCTCAGTTCTTTTGATGAAGATCTCAACCACTTGCTTGCTTGTTTGCTTGCTGGGGATTGGGTTTCATCTCTAATCCTGGGGGCCTTGGCTTTCTAGATTTCGCCACGGCGATTGGTCACGTGGGACCCAACATTTTACTTTGCCTTTGTAGGCTTTTCACTTGCTTTTATTTTGGATTTCCAGAGTATTGGGGGGGAGTTTTGGCTCCTCAAATTCTGCTGCGACGGTTAGTCGCGAGGAACTTAACCTTTCCAACTTTATTTCGCCTTTATTGGCTTTTCATTCCTGACTTTTCTTCCAACTGTAACTTTGGATAATTTGGAATATTACGACTTTTCAAACCCTGCCAAGATGGTTAGCCACGTGGGAATCAACTTTTCAACTTCATTCGTCTTACTAGGCACTTCAATTTGATTTTCTCCTTGCAAGGGTTTTGAGTTTGAAGTATCGGCCGCTATAGACAGTCGAGATCGACTCAATGCCTCTGACGAGGCTGGGTGCCTTTTGCATGTTAGCTCGTGTCAAATGAAAGCCCTGTAAATCAGTCTTGCCATCTTTTCTTTGCCTTAGTTTCGGGACAGAGTTAGACCGAAAGGGATTCAAAAAGAAAAATAAACGACAGAATGGAATTCAAATTTAAACAAAAGGTGTCCCTTTCGGGGAAAGGGAAGAAGGACTTATCTGGAGTGCATGCGGGCTTCAATGAACATGACATGCCCTTTGGACTGGATGCCCAATCCGTGTAAACCATCCGACTCTAAGAAATTCATCACAACTAATCACCTCGAGATTGAGAAACCTTGCCCCGGACTGTGTCTATATCAGTGATCCATTATCCTTTTCGATTAGTGGTGCCCTTTGAGTGTTTTCACCGACTAACCTCTCTCATTTATCTTCTTACCGTCGCCTTGTAGTGCTCTTTGCGAGTTTTCACTAACAAGACTCTCTCATTTTTAATTTCTCTGCCTACCGTCGCCTCACGGTGCCTGCGTGGGTTTTCACCGATAAGACTCTCTCATTTTGTTTCTCTCATTTTCTTGCACCAGATTCGACACTGTATCCTCTAACTATAAGTGATGCGGGACTAAATTACATAGTTTAACATGTGATATACCTTACATTTTATGCGCATTAATAATAAAAAT